>JAHIAM010005961.1:0-51567 GCA_021605205.1 Aegilops longissima
CTCGGCGTAACAGGGCTAAGTCCCTTGCGGAACCTTGCACGCTTCTTGGCGTCGGTGAGAAACTTCTTCCGGGGCATAACGTGCTAAGTTCCCAAACTCACGGTGTAAGCATCCACTGTCGACCTACCTTGGGTGAAAGTGCGAATTCCTCCCTTTTGCGGTCCATGAGACCTTCCGGGATGTGGTGCTCACGAAGCGGCCTGAATTCAGCCCAAGTAGTAATTTGTCAACGGACGCATAGCCTCATAATTATCCACCAAAGGCTAGCAGGGCCTTACGACATGATAAGCGGCAAAAGTAACCTTAACGGCTTCAGCCACGTTGGCGAAGCAGCTTGCTTGTGGTTGATCTTTGCGAAGCCAATCATCCGCGTCGAGGCTCAGCGGAATATTTGAACCGGTGGATACAGCTTGGCGAAGTCATTGAGGTGAAACCAAATCATTTCTTGGCTGGCGTGCGATGTTTTGCTCAATCCGCTCGATGGCGGCTGGTCTCACGCTTATTGCGTTACGCTTCCGGCGGCATAACCTCGGCCAAAGATGGCGGTTGAGGCAGATTCACATTCTGGCTGCACTAGCTTCTCCCTGCTCGAGCAGCATGATTGTTGGGTGTTGACCACCCTAGGAAACAAAACAACGGTTCAAACCAGGATGGCAGAATTTAGCAAGGAAGTGCGAGATGTAATGGATAAGGCGGAATGCAAAGATGTTCATCCAGTATGACATGGTAATATAAAACTGCCATATATACCAGCGGTCATACACACCATTCATAGTTTAGTACAAGCTGACGGTACAACTATAAGGAAAGGCGTTACATCTCATCGGAAGCATTCAAACTCCTATACATTATTTTCTACACTTCGGAATGATACACACTAAGTCATATTCCACAAGTCACGCGGGGCGGTGGAAATACAACTAATACAATACTAGGGATACTATTACTAACTCGGGCAGCTCCGTAGTAGTCCTCATAAAGTCACCACCCAAGCAGGAAGTGGAACATGATCATCCGGAAGCAGGCGATCTGTGGAGCCTGCGGACCATAGGGACTCGGATGTGGCCGTGGTCCAACAAGCGGCGGCGGGCGAGGTCCACGAGGAGGTGATGCCTCCAACCTCCGCCACTCCATAAAGTCCGGCAGACCAGCCCGCCGAGAATACAAGTCCCTCATGTCCATGTATCCGGCTTGCGGTAGGTGCAAACAGGTCGAAATAACCCGATGATCGAGCGGGCATTAAGAGCTCCATCGCATGAGGCCGGTTTTCCACGGTCCTTGTCCTCCAACCTCTCTATAGTAGTGCGAAGGAGTGAGTCCTCATGGGATGCATCGCTGTACATACCACAGAAGGTAGCCATCGCCCCGGGGAGGATCTTTGGCATGTAGCGGAAATCGGTGTTGCCCGACAAAGGCGATTACAGCTCGAATAATAGTCATCATTGAATAGGCTGCATCTTGCGGACTTTCCAATAGTGATCCCAAGTCCATAAGAACGTTGGAAGCGGTTCGGTAGCTCGAGGATAAGATGGATAAATCCTGACCGTGCACAGATATTGGCTTTGATTAAAATCCTAAACACCTCCTCGGCGGTATATTTAGGATACCATCGGTAACGGTCTCGATCATCACGAACCAACATTGCCGTGTGACCACACACATCAATGCAACAGGTCAGACGAACCACTTAGTTCTAGGGACGGTGGCCATCACGAAAGCACAGCCACAATGCAAAGACATTAGAATTTCTAGGGAAAATTGGGCAGCATAACATACATAAATGCTCAAAACAGATTTGAGACATTCAAAATCAGATTGCAAAACCACTCAACAACAACATATCAAGGTTACAGTTCAGCTGGTAACATACTAAAAAGTAGTAAAACTGAGCGAGGATGTAACCAACAATCCTATAAGTTACTACGGATTAGTAACACGTGAACACGATAGAGAAGAGCCTAGTCCTATACCCGTAGAATGAGAAGAGGATGACTTCGGATCGAGAGGGCATAAGGTAAAGGAGTAAAAAGAGCCTTACGTTCCTCCACAATCAATTCCCTACATATAACTAAAGCATTTCTAGACTCAACATCGACCAGGTTTGGCTTAGCGAACCTACGGGCAGCCCTTCTCGATGCCAGCGCTGTCGGGACCCGATTCCAAGTCACATCGACCTGGCGGTAACACCTCATATCACTGCGGCCTCACGCCACGGTATTCCCGGTGTCGCCTTACCATGGCCGGACCGTTTGCGCCTTTTGGCTCCGCGTATATGATAGTGTCGCTAGCATCCACATGACAAAGAACCGGGCCGACATGGCTAGTCGTGAACCCAAGCGGCGCTAACCTATGGGGACAGGGCATACATGAATCACGCCGAGCATGTCGGTCATCAGCGTATGAATTAGGGCTGTAGCCTTTGGGCTAACAGGACTCCGGTATCCCAGTACATGGCGAGCTAGGCAGGACTCGAATATCACCGTGTGACATTTCCCGAAGGAACAGACATAAGGAAAGTGAAACACATGCCCGGCCAGTCAAGTGTCCAAGCGGTAGTCTTTGGGCTAACGGGACTCCGTGAACCGGCTATGGCGGACTACTATCGCTCGAAGCACGAGACTACATTTCCCCATAAGAGAGGCTACCAAGGATAAACAACTAGGTTGTCGGATCCCACACATAGCAATACAATTTACGCATCGCATAACATGCAAGTATGTCTGTACAACATGGCATCACAACATAGCATAAACTCATATAGGTAAAGGCTCGGAAGAGCCACATAGCATTAAATACAAGCAGGGTCACATGACCCATCATAAAAAACATACAAGCAACAAGTGGAAGCATTACATGTCGATTACAAACAACTACAAAAGAAAAGGCTGAGAAGCGACTATCTAAAGACCCTCCCAAGGGTACAAGATCGTATGTGGAGGTAACAAGCTACTAAATCGAAGTCAAGCGGAACTACTAGTAAGACAGGGTCTCCGCTGCAAAAACATAAATAAAACAGCGTGAGTACAAAGGTACTCACCAAGACTTATCAGATCCTATTATACATGCATTAGTATCAAGAAGGTAATGTGGAGTTTAGTTGCGACAAGCCGACTTTGACTCTGTGGCTATCTGTTCTCGACTACAAGAACTTCTTTGAGGTGATATAGGCGCTGCGAGTCCACTAGTCACCACACAATACACTACTATGGATTCATCCCGTCTCCATACTGAGAAGGCCATCCATAGCACTCACACTTGTCTTGAGCATTTTAGAGTATCCACTTCAAGTTGTCTATGTACCATGTAAGCATCCAAGAAGTCCATAACCGAGACACGGCTATTGAATTGATCATGATAACCTGCGAGGGTGTACTTCTTCACGCTCTCACCACTTATCACCATGTACGCGTCATGTACCTCGGCAACCTTCAGCGGAAGCTTTGGCGAGGTGTATCGTACGCGTGACTAACCACACAAGACTCTAGCCCAGGTTTATACGCCTATTACGGTTCCATCCGCATAGGAATCCGGCGGGTGTCGCTCACGACCCCAAGCGATGTGTGCGGGTTCCCGAGCCCACCATCCAGGGTGCCACTCGGTACACAGGCCATGTGTGCCTAGTCATCCCAAGCCCACCTGCGGGTGCCACTTGTAGAAAAATAGCACTACCTACAAACACGAGAAACTAGTTGCGACTCTGGGCGGAGATCAAGTTGGTTAATAAGTCGAGAGGGCTTGGGCGCCGGAGCCCAATGTGTGGTAATGTCGAGTCATTGGGCGACATACATAGAACTTCGATTCTTAGGAGCGGTTCGGTGAGACAACCCACCATGTACTCCTACATGGCCTCTCACACTACCTTTACCAAATCGTGTTCACACACTTCACTCTCGACATCAGAACATATCGTAACCTCCAATTCATTCCCAATGAATCATACGACACAACTCTAAGCAATAGCAGGCATAGCATGGTAGGTACTAGCAGTGGCTCAATCAACTCCTACACATGCTAGTGGGTTTCAACTATTCTTGTGGCAATGACAGGTCATGCGGAGGAATGGGTTCAACTACCGCTGACACAAAGTAGCAGATGAATCGTTGTTGTCCTAATGCAATAGCGAGGAGCAGGAGGCGAGAGGTAGGATTGTGTCGGAATGAACAAGGGGTTTGCTTGCACAGTAAATCAATAAGGGAGGCCTTTGCTTCATATGAGCAGGTACTCTAGAATGTCTCGAGGCCAGGACCTATCGAGATGGGCAGCAGTGCGGCAATTAATACACAATCATATGCAACAGTATGATGCATGAACATGGCATGTAGATGTGATGCTGTTTGAGCTAATGCAACTAGTATTCAATTTGAATGAAGTCCATTTGATCCAAGGATTCAAATGCATCTCCAAAATAAGCTCTTATAAATGCCATTCACATGTTTTCACTTATGCAGCATGTATAAGTTGGTTTATCATGCATGAAACTAAATGCAGATGGAAATATTGCATTTTTCTGATAATTTTCATATATAAATTATTTCAATCGAGCTACGGTTGAATTTATATGAATTTCTGAAGTTTTGAATATATTGGAAATTCTGATTAAATTAAATCAGAAAATAAATAACTGCGTCGGCATTCTGAGCATGGCGTCGGCGAGTCAACCGTGGCTGACCGGTCAAACACGGCGTGTGGGGTCCCTGCGTCGGTGTCATAGATTAGTTAACATAGTTAATTGGTTGCTAAACTAATCCTAACTAAAATTAGCAGGCGGGCCCACATATCGGCGTCACGGGGGGTAGTTAGCGAGGGGTTGACCCGGTCAATCCGCCGGCGTTGAAACGCCCGGCCGAGGCGAGCAGCGGCGGGGCTCGGGGTTGTCGCTCGGCGACCATCCGACCAGCGGAGACCATCTCAGAAGGCTGGTGCTCACGCGCATCGATGGGGCATGGGAAGCAGCCCGGGAGGCGGGGCTGCGGGAGGCGCGGAGCTGCTGGCGGAGCTCGAACTCGGCGGCCGTCTTGGCTCTGAGCCTTGAGAGCGAGAGGAGAAGGGAATGGATGCGCAGCTCACGGCGGACCCGATAAGCGTCGGCAGCGAGCTTTCGAGGTCTGTTGTGGGTGGCGAAGCGGCGATGGCAATCTCACGGCGGCGGAGGATGAAAGCGGCGGCGGCTCCAGGCGCTCCGCTTGTGGCTCGGCGTGAGCTTGAGCGAGGCGGAGCTCTGCGCGTGTCGAGCGAGGAGGCGGTGGCTTAGCGGCGTCTTGGCCCGGCGGCAACAGCGTTCGAACGCAGTGGAGAAATAAGCGAGGAAGAACATGGGGAAGTGAGAAGCGGTGGGCGGCGTGGCGGCGTCACAGGGCATCGAAGCGAGGAGGAAGCGGGAGGTGGCGGGGAGGCGTAGCCCCGGCCCGGACGGCGTGGCAGCGCCGTGCCCACATCCTCTGGCGAGAAGGGGCGGCAAGTGCTTAGGCGGTCAGGTGAGGCTAACTTCTTGGGCCTTGGGCGAACCACCTGATGCCGAGCGCGAGTAAGTCCAGGTGAAGTTGTTTCCCCTTTTGTTTTCTTTTCTAATATTCGGCATTTGTTTGATTTAATTAAAATACTAAATCATTTTATTTTCTTATGCCAATTTTGTAGGAGCTATTTATATTATTCGAACTGCTCAACAACTAGCATAATTTTTGGACATATATTATATATATAACATATATGTATCCAAGGCAAATATTCTTGCATTAATTCAAATGGCCAAAAATAAATACTTACGAGCTCCCAAAAATATTAGTTGGAATTTTACCTCGACCAATATTTTAGAAAACAGGAACATTTTCTTGGGCCAAATTGAAGCAATTTTATTTGGGTCATTTCAAAAATGATTACGAGGGTTTCACAATCCCACTTCAAATTTAAATGAAATTTAAACATGATGCACAAATGACCAGCTAGTCTAGGTCATACGAACTAGGGATGTGACAACTTCGCCCACTTGAAAGAATCTCGTCCAGAGATTACGAGGAATCGACAGGAAAAGGCGGGGTACTCGATCGAAGAGGCGATCTTCTCGTTCCCAAGTAGCTTCTCTCTCGGAATGATGAGACCACTTGAACCTTGAGAAACTTGATGTTACGGCGTGGGTAACACGCTCTGCTTGATCAAGAATCACGAACCGGGTACTCTCGGTATGTGAGGTTATCTTGGAGATCAAGTGTTTAGTGGTCCACTCACGGATGGGATCAAGAAGCAATGCCTGAGTTGAGAGAGCGTGGAAGACATCATGAACTTCGAGAAAGATGTGGGGTAGTTCAACTGGTAGGCAACCTCTCCTTGTATAGCGAGAATGCGAAAGGACCAATGTAACGAGGCCAACTTGCCCTTGATGCGAAGCGATGGGTACCCTTCAAAGGGTAACCCGAAGGTAAGCCTTGTCGCCAATTTCATAAGCCACTTCCTTATGGCGGCGGTCATCTTGACTCTTTAGCGATGATTGGGCTGTTTTCAAATTCTCACGAATGATCGAACTTGCTCTTCGCCTCTGGATCATGTCACGGTCCAAAATTGTCTTTCACGGTTTGACCAGTTCAAAGGTGTTAGACATCTTAGTCCATAGAAATCTCAAAGGAGCTTTCTTGAGACTGGATTGATAGCTATTGTTATAAGCAAACTCGGCGAAAGGAAGACATTTCTCCCAATCCATACCGAAAGAGATGCATAAGCTCTAAGTATGTCTTGAGAAATTTGGTTGACCCTTTCCACGACCACTTGGTGAGGGTGGAAGCAGTCTTGAAGGAAAGATGGGTGCCCATGGCAGTTTGGAAACTCTCGAGAAATGAAGTGAAAAGACGCCATGCTGAATGATCTCTAGTGGAACACCATGAAGTGACACTATTAGAAATGTATAAGTCGTGAGCTGACTAGCGGTGATGTCTCTCGAGCAGGAAGGAAGTCGCCACTTTGGAGGCGATCAATGACTACGAAGATAGCATTATTCCCTTTCTTGGTCACAGGAAAGCGGTGATGAAATCCATACCAACTTTATCCATTTCCACTCGGGAATGGCTAAAAGCTGAAGGGTGCCCGGCAGGCCTTTGATGCTCTGCCTTAAGCTGACGACAAGCGTCGTAATTAGCAATAGCCCAAGCAATTTCTCTCTTCATCCTAGTCCACGGAACCTCTGGCGTGGGTCTGATACATCTTAGTACTACGGGATGAATCGTGAGAGGAGATTCATCGCCTCCTTAAGAATCAATTATGCGAGATGTTGATTCTTGGGAACCCTCAGCGGTTTTCAAGAAAACAACACCACGATCATCCATAGAAACATCCACCAACTCCCTTCTTAATGTTTCTCTTGATCAGAGAAATTCCGTGTCCTGCTTTTGAGCAGCGATAATCCGATCCTCAAGGTCAGGTTTTGCCACCAAGGTGAAAGGAATCCGTGAGGAGCAATGTGAAGGTTTAGCCTACAAAATTCCCCATGGAGAAAAGGTTGGCCCTGCTGCAACATGAGATTGTTGCAATAGGATTCTGACTTAAGCGCATCAGCCATGACATTGGCTTGCACAGGGTGTAGGTAATCCTAGATCATAATCTGTGATCAACTCCAACCATCGTCTTTGCCTAAGGTTCAAATATGGTTGGGTGAAGATATACTTGAGACTACGGTGATCGGTGTAGATCTCATAGCGTTTACCAAGAAGGTAATGTCGCCAGGTCTTGAGTGCATAGACTACTGGTGCAAGCTCTAGATCATGTGTGGGATAATTCTCCTCATGTGGATGCAAGCGGCGAGATGCATAGGCAATCACATGGCGATCCTGCATAAGAATGCAACCTAGTCCTTGTCGTGAGGCGTCGCGATGAGATAATAAAGTCTTTAGTGAAATCCGGTGGCACAAGTATGGGAGGCGAAGTCAGCGTCTTTTGGTTCACGAAAACTGTGCGAACACTATAGGGGACCACTCAAACTTTTATCTTTCTTGAGAAGTTCCGTGAGGGTTTAGCTACTTTGGAGAATTTTCAACAAAGCGGCGACAATAGCTAGCTAGACCAAGGAAACTCCTAACTTGTTTAAGCTGTTTGGTGGAGTCAAACAAGAATGGCCTGAACTCTCTAGGGATTGACAGCAATGCCCTTACCGGAGATTCGTGGCCTAGGTAGGTCACTTACAGCAGCAAAATTCACACTTGGAGAACTTGGCATAAAGGCGGTGCTCTCACGAGTTTTTCTAACACAAGTCTAAGATGTTAAGCATGCTCTTCCTCGTTCTTGAGTAAATAAGAATATCATCGAGGTAAACCACGACGAACTTATCTAGGTACTCCATGAAGATCGAGTTCATCAAGCGGGAGAATGTAGGCTGGAGCATTGGTTAGACCAAAGGACATGACGGTGTACTCGTCTTGGCCATAACAAGTGATGAAGGCTGTCTTAGGAATGTCCCCTTGATCTTGATTTGGTGGTAGCCTAACCTCAAATCCATCTTGGAAAAAGGCAGAGGATCCGGCGAGCTGATCATACGGGTCGTTGATCACGGGAGGCGGATACTTGTTCTTTATCGTGACCAAATTAACGGGCGATAATCTACAACCATCCGGTCCGTACCATCCTTCTTCTTGACGAAGAGGGCAGGGGCAAGCCCAAGGAGAAGAACTAGGCGGATGAAACCCTTTTGCAAGGACTCATCAAGTTGTTTCTTAAGCTCGGCTAGTTCTAAGGGTGCCATCTTGTAAGGTCTCCTAGAGATTGGGGCGGTTCCTGGGATAAGATCTATGACGAACTCTAAATCCCTGTCAGGTGGAACACCTGGCAGTTCCTCAGGAAAGACATCCGGAAAGTCACGGACTACCGGGATATCTTCAAGGTAGGCTCTGATATCTTCTTGAATGAGGTTTAAAAACGTTACATGCCGACATCCCTCCACAGGGGCGCATGGCTACCTTCGAGGTATGTACAGCGATGCATCCCATGAGAGACTCACTCCTTCGCACTACTACGAGAGATGTTGGAGGACAAGGACCGTGAAAACGGGCCTTCGCGTATGGACTCTTTAATGCCCATTACGATCCACTTGGCTACTCGACTCGGTTTGCACTGCTTGCGTGCAAGCGGATACATGAACATGAGGACTTGTACCCTATGCGGGCTAGTCTGCGGACTTTATGGAGTGGCGTGAGGTTGGAGCATCACCCTCCTCGTGGACCTAAATGCGCCGCGTTTGTTGGACCACGGCCACATCCGAGTCCCTATGGTCCATGAGGCTCCACAGGATCGTCTACATTTCCGGATGATCATGTTCCACTTCGAGCTTGGTGGTGACTTCTATGAGGACTACTACGGAGCTGCACGAGTTAGTAGTAGTATTCCTAGTATTGTAATAGTTGTATTTCCACCGTCTGCGTGACTTGTGGAATATGACTTAGTGTGTATCATTCGGAAGTGTAGAAAAATAATATATAGGAGTTTGGAATGCTTCGATGAGATGTAGCGCCTTTCCTTATAGTTGTACTCCGTCGGGCTTGTACTAAACTATGAATGGTGTGTATGACCGTTGGTATATATATGGCAGTTTTATATTACCATGTCATACGGATGAACATCTTTGCATTCCGTGTTATCCATTACATTCCGCACTTCCTTGCTAAATTCTGCCATCCTGGTTTAAACCGTTGTTTTGTTTCCTAGGATGGTCAACACCATAACAATCCTGCTACTCCGGAGGGGGAGAAGCCTAGTGCAGCCAGGAATGTGAATCTGCCTCAACCGCCATCTTTGGCCGAGGTTATCTTTGAGCGAGAACACAATAAGCGTGAGACCAATACGCTTCTTTGGGCGTATTGAGCAAAACACCGCATGCCAGCCAAGAAATGATTTGGTTTCACTCAATGAGTTCGTCAAGATGTATCCACCGAAGTTCAAATATTCCGTTGAGCCTCTCGACACGGATGATTGGCTTAGCGACATCAACCACAAGCTGCATTACCTTAGCGTGGCTGGAAGCTGAAAGGTTACTTTTGCCGCTTATCATCTGAGAAGCCACCTGCTAGCCTTTGGTGGGAGAATTATGAGGCTATCGTCGGTTGGACAAATTACTACTTGGGCTGAATTCATTGCCGCTTTAGTGAGCACCACATCCCGGAAGGTCTCATGGACGCATAAAGGAGGAATTCTGCAATTTCACCCAAGGTAGGGTGACGGTGGATGCTTCTGACCGTGAGTTTAGGAACTTAGCACTATGCTCGAAGAAGTTTCTACCGGCGCCAAAAGCGAGGCAAGGTTCCGCAAGGACTTAGCCCGAGCTACGTCGAGACCTTCATCTGCATGAGTGCACTTCTTTTCGAAGCTAGTCGATAAGGCTATCGGTCTTTGGCTGGGCGGTCTGATTTTGAAGCTTCCGCAAACACGTCCGTGACTACGGTTCTTCATCCGGCTCTGGATCTCGGAAGCGCGGGTTTGGATTCAAATCTTGCTCTGCCACCGAGTTCACCCGAGGCCATCCTTTGGGCGCCTCGCCCCAACCAGCAGTATGTTCCGCCCAAGACTTATGGAGCCCCACGCTAATGCTGCTCCACGCCCCAATATGATAACTTGCTTCAAGTGTGGAGGCAGGCCACTACATTCGTGAGTGCCCCAGAACAACCCCAGTCAGATAGGAAAGTCTGTTGGCCGTGGTAAGCCAGGCGGAAAAGGTGCTCTATGCTAAACCAGCTGCCCTTTGCTGGTGGCCATGTCAACTATGTTTCATTTGAAGAAACCTATGAGGACTAGCGTCGTTCTCGATGCGCTCCTTGTTAATTGTCATCCGGCATTTGTTCTTTTTGATCTGTAGCATCCCATTCATTTATTTCTAAGAGCTATGCCCGATTGCACAACACCACATTACATGACATGCATACCTCCATGGAAATTCAGACCCCACGGTTCTAGATGGCAAACCTCTAGAATAAGTCATGGGAATGAAATTCTTGTCGACAGATTAGTCTTTCTTGCCGCTAATAGCTCTCAAGTCCTCGGACATAAACATCATCTTGGGTATGGACTGGATGTCGCCCATTATGCTAAGATTGATTGCTCTACTAGAACTGTTCAACTCACCCATCCTTGGGCAAGGCAGGTTAATGTTTTAACCCGAATGGCCAAGGCCTTGACTTTACTCTTTAAATGCCAACCCCTTCCGGACCTCGAAGATATTCCGGTAGATCCGTGATTTTCGGATGTCTTTCGGAAGAAGCTGCCGGTGTTCCACAGCAGGGGATGTCGAGTTAGTGATAGATCTTGTTCCCGGAACCGTCCCAATTTCTAGAAGACCTTATAAGATGGCACCCCTAGAACTAGCCGAACTTAGAAACAACTTCGATGAGTCCTGCAAAGGGTTTCATCCGTCCTAGTTCATCTCCATGGGCTTGCCCGTCCTCTTCGTCAAGAAGAAGGATGGAGCGGATCGGATGGTTGTGGATTACCGACACATCAATTTGGTCACTATCAAGAACAAGTATCCGCTCCCGGGATCAACGATTTGATGATCGACTTGCTGGATCCTCGATCTTTTCAAGATGGATTTGAGGTTGGGCTACCATCAAATCAAAATCAAAACGGGGACATTCCTAAAGCGGCCTTTGTTACTCATTATGGCCAATCTGAGTACACGTCATGTCCGCCGGTTTAACCAATGCTCCAGCCACCTTCTCTCGGTTAATGAACTCAATCTTCATGGAGTATTTGGATAAATTAAGTAGTGGTATACCTCGATGATATACTCATCTACTCAAGAATGAGGAAGAACATGCCGAACATCTAAGGCTAGTATTGATGAAACTTGAGAGCATCGCCTTTATGCCAAATTCTCTAAGTGTGAATTCTGGTTGCAGAAGTGACCTATCTAGAGCCATGTAATCTCTGGTAAGAGCATTGCTGTCAATCCGGCGAGTTCAAGCCGTCCTTGACTGAACTCCACACAGATCGGTCCAAGCAAGTTCGGAGTTTCCTCGGTTTAGCGAGCTATTGCCGCCGCTTCCATCGAGAATTTCTCTAAAGTTGCTAAACCTCTAACGAACTCCTCAAGAAAGATAAAGTTCGAATGGATGCCACAGTGCGAGTTCAGCTTTCGAGGAACTGAAAAGGCGCGACATCTGCTCCGTGCTTGTTCCACAGATTTTTCTAAGGACTTTATTATCTATTACGGCGCCTCGCGACAAGGACTAGGTTGCATACTCATGCAAGATCGTCATGTGATTGCCTACGCTTCTCGTCGATTTGCATCCACATGAGGATAACTATCACACCTGATCTAGAGCTTGCGGCGATGGTTCATGCACTCAAAACCTGGCGACATTACCTTCTTGGTAATGGTTGCGAAATCTACTGTGATCACCAAAGTCTGAAATACATCTTCACCCAACGGTTTGAATCTCGGGCAAAGACATTGGGTCGAGTTGATTCTGATTACGACTTAGGAATATCTTACACCCGGGGAAAGCCAATGTCATGGCTGATGCACTAAGTCGAAAATCTTATTGTAACAATCTGATGTTACAACAAAGTCAACCATTTCTCCACGAGGAATTTAGTAAGCTTAATCTTCATATTGTTCCTCAAGTTCCTTTCCACCGTGGTGGCGAAACCTACCATACGTATCAGATCATCAAAGCACGAAGGTAGATCAAGGAATTTCCTACATCAAGAGAAACATCAAGAAAGAGTCATGATTGTTTCTCCATTGATGAACAAGGTGTCGTATTCTTTGGAGACCGTCTAGTGGTTCCCAAAGTCGCAACCTAAAGCGATTGATCCTTAAGGAAGCTCATGAATCTCCTCTCACCATTCATCCCGGTAGTACTAAAATGTATCAAGACCTCGCGCGAGGTTTTGGTGGACTAGGATGAAGAGAAAATCGCTCAATACATTGCTAATTGCGGCGTCAGCGTCGAGTTAAGCGAGAACATCAACGACCTCTTTGGTACCCTTCAACCTTTAGAAATTCCTGAATGGAAATGGGATAAAATTGGTATGGATTTCATTACGGGTTTCCCGGGACCAAGAGAGGAATAATGCTATCTTCGTTGTCGTCGATCGTCTTTCCAAAGTAGCCCACTTCCTACCCGTTAGTGAGAGTATAACCGCTAGCCAGACTAGCTGATTTGTACATCTCTCGAATAGTGTCTCTTCATGGTGTTCCATTGGAGATTAACTCAGACCGTGGAAGTCTCTTCACCTCTCGATTTTGGAAAAGTTTCCAAAATGCTATGGAACTTGTCTCTCCTTTGCACCGCATTCCATCCTCAATCAAGTGGTCAAGTAGAGCGAGTCAATCAAATCCTAGAGGATATTCTTGAGCTTGTCATCTCTTCGGCATGAATTGGGAGAAATGCCTTCCATTCGCCGAGTTAAGCTTATAACAATAGTTATCAAGCTAGCTTAGCGCAAAGCTCCTTCGAAGTTCTTTATGAATGAAATGTCGAGCGCCTCTTAAGCGGTGGAAACAGGGGAGAGACAACTCTTTGGCTCGGATATGATTCAGGAAGCGAAGAGCAGGTTCGCGTTGTTCGTGAAAGTGAAAACAGCCCAATCTCGTCAAAAGAGCCAATATGACCGCAAGCATAAGCCTATGGCTTATGAAATTAGCGAGAAGGCTTACCTTGAGTTACTCCTTTGAAGGAACCCATCGATTGATATCAAAGGCAAGTTGGCTCCTCGTTACATTGGACCCTTCGCATTCTTGCCAAGCGAGGAGAGTTGCCTACCAATTGGAACTACCTCCGCATCTTTCCAAAGTCCATGATGTCTTCCACGTTTCCCCTTTCGAGGCGTTGCTTCTCGGATCCTATCCGTGGAGTGGACCACGAAATGCTTGATCTCCAGGATAACCTCACCTATCGAGAATATCCGTTCGTATCCTTGATCAAGCCGGCGTACCACTCGGCGTCGAGAATATCAAGTTTCTAAAGGTTCAATGGTCAAACCATTCCGAGCAAAAAGCAACTTGGGAAAGGAGGATCGTCTTCGATTTGAGTATCCCACGTTTTTACTAGCGGATCCTAAATCTCGGGACGAGATTCTTTTGAAGTGAGGTGAGTTGTCACATCCTAGTTAGACCATGCATTAGTGTTGTGCATCATGTTTAAATTTCATTTGAATTTGAAATGGGAAGAGCAGAACCCCAGAACCCCTCTTGAATCCAACTAGGGTTTACTAAAATTATTTTCAATGAACACGAAATGCCCTTCAAAATGCTCATCACCTTTGCTTTGGTCAGAGCCTCTGCCAAAGTGGTGCACCATTTTCTAGGTCATCCAAAGGTCTTTGAATTAAATCATAAATATTTGAGTTTGGTCATTTAAAATTATATAAAATATTGCAAATGCCCAAATATTTCCAAGCAGAAATGTTTCATGTTGGAAATATTCCAACAATGGACCTGAGTGCGGTTTGGTGATTTTGGAGCCATCTAAGTATTTTAAAAACTCCACAAAGTTGCAGAAAATAGAAAAAAGAAAACCAGGAAGAAAATCTTACAGCGCCACCTACCCGCCCACCTGCCCGGCCCGGCCAGACCCAGCCTGGTAGCTTGCTTAGCTTTCTGACGAGACGAGCAACCATGTGCTTCGGCGGCGAGCACCGCATGGTGCCACGCACCTGGTCGCCGCCTACGCCGCTCCTCTCACCCGGCCTTGCGGCAGTTCGCTCCCCTGCTCCCCGAACCCCTCGGACACCTCTCTTCCTCCACTGGCTCCTCTCTCTCACGCTCCCCGCCATGGCGGCGCCACCTTGCCAGCACCGTCGTCGTGAGCGCGCTCCTTAGTTCTGCTCCTCCCCACCGTGTCTAGTAGCTCCGCCACCCTCCTCTACCCGAGCTAGCCGAGCCCCGCATGCTCAAGTGACCCGAGTCCACTACACCGACCTCGCCGACCCCGCCCGTCGCGGAGATCCCCTTCAACGCGCCGTCGCAACAGTCAGTCCCGACCCACGCGGTTGCTTCCCAGGGATCCTTGTGAGCTTAGCTACCATCTCCTCTCTTCCTCTCTCGCTCTCGAGTGTGTAGCAACCGCATGGAGCTCAATCGCACTCACTGCGCCCTTGGGCTAAACGCGCCCGGCGTGCTCCCGGCCACCAACAGCCAACTCTCGGTGTCTACGCACTCACCGCCTTGCGCAACACCTAACCATGCATTCCCGCACCTCCACCGAACCCCTAGCCTTGAGTTCGCCTTGGCCGAACTCGTGACCCGCCTAGGTAAATGTCCGGGCGCTCATTCGACAGCCCGACCCCAACCAACTCCATGAGAAGCTGCGGCATGTCCCCGATTACCCATAGCCACCCTCATGGCTCGTTTGGTTGCAGAAAGCGTAAACTCACTTCCGCCACGCCGTCGGGCTCGCTTGGCTGCTGAGCGCGGTGCAGCCGCGTTGATTTTGACCACGGTGGGCCTGGTTGACTCTGATTGGTCGATGATAGGTGGGGCCCGTACTGTTAACTAAATAGGTTTAGTTTTAATTAAACTTTAGCTAAACTAATTACCTGACACCCTGGACCTGACGGGGTTTGACACGGGCGTCTCCGTTGACCACAGCGTCATTACGGCGCATGGGTGACGCCAATAAATTAATTTATGGATTTATTCTATTACAGGAAATTCGAATATAGTTCAAACTTTAAAAATTCATAACTTTTGTCTGTAACTCCAAATGCAAAGATTTATATATGAAAATGATCAGAAAAATCCATTCTATCCATTGGTACAGGTTTCATGTATGTTAAAACAAGTTAACCTTGCTGTTTAAGAAGAATAAGATATTACACCTTTAGGGCTATTTTAAATGAGCTAGCATTTGAATCTTTGATTCAAATGAGTTCATCCTTTTGTTTCAGCTTGCATTAGCCAACACATCCATATTGCCATGTCATAGCATGCATCATATTGTTGCATATTTCCATGTGTGTTTTTATTTTCGGTATGTCTTTAGTGATAGGTTACGCCTCAAGGATAATCCGAATATCCGAAAAGCGGTATCCTACCACCACTCCATCGAGCAAACAACCCATTGATCATTCCGATACAAACCCATGTTCTAAACTTCTGCTCTTGTTTACTGCATTAAACAGCCTTGATTCAAGCTGTGTGTCTGCTGCGGTAGTTGAACCCACTTCCTTTGCATGACTTTGTCATTGCCACATTAACTAGATGAAACCCACTAGTATGTGTGGGAGTTGATTGAGCCATGTTTGTGATTCCTACCATGCTATGCTTGCTATGCTTAGAGTTGTGTCAGTGCTGGTTCATCGGGATGATGACACAGAGTGAAAGGTTGTGTCGGGTTGACCTCACGCCTCCATAAAGTCCGGAGACCAGCCCCCAGGTACAAGTCCCTCATGTCCATGTGGCTTGCCGGGGGTGCAAACCAGTGAAAGTGATCGAGCGGGCATTAAAAACTCCATCGAGGCCGGTTTTCCCGGTCCTTTCCTCCAACCTCTCTATAGTAGTGCGAAGGTGAGTCCTCATGGGATGCATCGCTGTACATACCACGGAGCCATCGCCCGGGGAGGATCTTGGCATGTAGCGGAATCGGTGGCCAAATTCAGCTCGAATAATAGTCATCATTGAATAGGCCATCTTGCGGACTTTCCAATAGTGATCCCAAGTCCATAAACGGTGGGGGTTTAGCTCGGGATAAGATGGATAAATCCGACCGTTACAGATATTGGCTTTGATTAAAATCCTAAACACCTCCTCGGCGGTATATTTAGGATACCATCGGTCGGTCTCGATCATCACCGAACCAACATTGCCGTGTGACCACACATCAATGCAACCCAACGAACCACTTAGTTCTAGGGACGGGTGGCCATCTGAAACCGCCACAATGCAAAGACATTAGAATTTCTAGGGAAAATGGGGCATAACATCTAAATGCTCAAAACAGATTTGAGACATTCAAAATCAGATTGCAAAACCACTCAACAACAACATATCAAGGTTGGTTCAACGGAACATACTAAAAAGTAGTAAAACGAGGGGATGTAACCAACAATCCTATAAGTTACTACGGATTAGTAACCGTGAACACGATAGAGAGAAGCCTAGTCCTATACCCCGTAGAATGAAAGGATGACTGGTCGGAGGGCATAAGGTAAAGGGTAAAAAAAGCCTTTTCCTCCACAATCAATTCCCTACATATAACTAAAGCATTTCTAGACTCAACATCGAGGTTTGGCAGCGAACCTAGGGCAGCCCTTCTCGTGCCAGCTTGGGACCCGATTCCAAGTCACATCGACCTGGGGTAACACCTCATATCCTTTGCGGCCTCACGCGGTATTCCCAGTGTCGCCTTACCAGGCCGGGACCGTTTGCCTTTTGGCTCACGTATATGATAGTGTCGCTAGCATCCACATGACAAGAACCGGGCCGACATGGCTATCGTGAACCCAAAGGGCGTAACCTATGGGGACAGGCATACATGAATCACCGAGCATGGGTCATCAACGTATGAATTGGGCTGTAACCTTTTGAGGACTCGGTATCCCGGGCTGTAGCGGCGGGGACTCGAATATCACCGTGTGACATTTCCCGAAGGACAGACATAAGCAAGTGAAACACACCGGCGTCAAGTGTCCAAGCGTAGTCTTTGGGCTAAAGGACTCCGTGAACCGGGCTTGGCGGACTACTATCGCTCAAGCGAGACTACATTTCCCCATAAGAGGCTACCAGGATAAACAACTAGGTTGTCGGATCCCACATAGCAATACAATTTACGCTCGCATAACATGCAAGTATGTTGTACAACATGGCATCACAACGCATAAACTCATATAGGTAAGGCTCGGAAGAGCCACATAGCATAAATACAACAGGGGTCACATGACCCATCATAAAAACATACAAGCAACAAGTGGAAGCATTACTATGGATTACAAACAACTACAAAAGAAAAAAGGTGAAAGCCGACTATCTAAAACCCTCCCAAGGGTACAAGATCGTTGAGGTAACAAGCTACAAATAAGTCAAGGGAACTACTAGTAAGACCGGGTCTCTTGCAAAAACATAAATAAAAAGCAGTACAAAGGTACTCACCAAGACTTTCAGATCCTATTATTGCATTAGTATCAAGAAGGTAATGTGGAGTTTAGTTGCGCAAGCCACTTTGACTTTGTGGCTATCTGTTCTCGACTACAAGAACTTCTTTGAGGTGATATGGCCGGTCCACTAGTCACCACAAATACACTACTATGGATTCATCCCGTCTCCATAGAAGGCCATCCATAGCCTCACACTTGTCTTGAGCATTTTAGAGTATCCACTTCAAGTTGTCTATGTACCATGTAAGCATCCAAGAAGTCCATAACCGGGACACGGCTATTGAATTGATCATGATAACCCGGGGGTGTACTTCTTCACGCTCTCACCACTTATCACCATGTACGTCATGTACCTCGGCAACCTTCAAGCGGAAGCTTTGGCGGGGTGTCGACGACGACTAACCACACAAGACTCTAGCCGGGTTTATGCCTATTGGTTCCATCCCGGGAGATCCGGGGGGGTGCTCCGCCCCGATGTGGGGGGTTCCCAGCCCCCATCCGGGTGCCACTCTACAAGGCCATGTGCCTAGTCATCCCAAGCCCCGGGTGCCACTTGGTGAAAAATAGCACTACCTACAAACACGAAAACTAGTTGCGACTCACGGGCGGAGATCAAGTTGGTTAATAAGTCGAGAGGGCTTGGGCGGGAGCCCAATGTGTGGTAATGTCGAGTCATTGGACGACATACATAGAACTTCGTCTTGGGCGGTTCGGTGAGACAACCCACCATGTACTCCTACATGGCCTCTCACCCTACCTTTACCTCGTGTTCACACCTTCACTCTGCATCGAACATATTAACCTCCAATTCATTCCCAATGAATCATACCGACACAACTCTAAGCAATAGCAGGCATAGCATGGTAGGTACAAGTGGCTCAATCAACTCCTACACATGCTAGGGGTTTCAACTATTCTTGTGGCAATGGGGTCATGCGGAGGAATGGGTTCAACTACCCGACACAAAGTAGCGGATGAATCGTTGTTGTCCTAATGCAATAGCGAGGCGGGAGGCGAGAGGTAGGATTTCGGAATGAACAAGGGGTTTTGCTTGGGGTAAATCAATAAGGAAGGCCGCTTCAGGGGTACTCTAGAATGTCTCGGGGGGACCTATCGAGAAAGGCAGTGCGGCAATTAATACACAATCATATGCAAATATGATGCATGAACATGGCATGTAGATGTGATGTTTGAGCTAATGCAACTAGTATTCAATTTGAATGAAGTCCATTTGATCCAAGGATTCAAATGCATCTCCAAAATAAGCTCTTATAAATGCCATTCAATGTTTTCCTTATCAGCATGTATAAGTTGGTTTATCATGCATGAAACATCAGATGGAAATATTGCATTTTCGATAATTTTCATATATAAATTATTTCAATCGAGCTACGGTTGAATTTATATGAATTTAAAGTTTTGAATATATTAAATTCTGATTAAATTAAATCAGAAAATAAATAACTGCGTCGGCATTCGAGCATGGCTCGGAGTCAAGTCGACGGTCAAACGGCGTGTGGGGTCCCGTCGTGTCTTTAGATTAACATAGTTAATTGTTGCTAAACTAATCCTAACTAAAATTAGGGGCCCCCACGTCGGGTCACGGGGGTGGATTGACCGGTCAATCCTTGGCGTTAGCTTGGCCGGGGGAGCGGCGAGGCTGGGTTGTCGCTCGGCGACCATCCGGACGGCGGAGACCATCTCAACTGGTGCTGCGCATCCGTGGGGCATGGGGAGGCGGGAGGCCCTCCGGGCGAGGGCCCCGGGCTTCAGCTCGGCGGCCGTCTGGGCTTTGACCTTGAGGCGAAGAAAGGAATGGATCCAGCTCCCGGCGGACCCGATAGCGTCGGCAAGCTTGGGAGGCGTTGGGGGCAAAGCGTGTCTCGGCGGAGGATAAAGCGGCGCGGCCCCGGCGCTCCGGTTGTGGCTCGGCGGAACGGCGAGGCGGAGCTCTGGCGTGTCGAGGAGGGCGGTGGCTCGGCGCGGCGTCGGGCGGCAACGCGTTGAACGCGTGAAATGGCGGGAAACATGGGGAGTGAGGCGGTGGGGTGGCGGGCCGGGGCATCAGGGGAGGAGGGGGAGGTGGCGGGGGGCGTGGCCCCGGCGGACGCTGGCAGGCCCGTGCCCCTCCTCTGGCGGGAAAGGGCGCAGGTGTTGCGGTCGGGGGCACCCTTTTGGCGGCTGGGCGAACCACCGTGCCGCAATAATCGGGTAAAGTTGTTTCCCCTTTTTTTTCTTTTCTAATATTCGGCATTTGTTTGATTTAATTAAAATACTAAATCATTTTATTTTCTTATGCCAATTTTTGTAGGAGCTATTTATATTATTCGAACTGCTCAACAACTAGCATAATTTTTGGACATATATTATATATATAACATATATGTATCCAAGGCAAATATTCTGCATTAATTCAAATGGCCAAAATAAATACTTGAGCTCCCAAAATATTAGTTGGAATTTTACCTCGACCAATATTTTAGAAAAACAGGAACATTTTCTTGGGCCAAATTGAAGCAATTTTATTTGGGTCATTTCCAAAAATGATTAGGGGTTTCACAATCCCACTTCAAATTTAAATGAAATTTAAACATGATGCACAAATGACCAGCTAGTCTAGGTCATCGGAACTAGGGATGTGACAACTTCGCCCCCTTGAAAGAATCTCGTCCAAGATTAGGGGTCCAGGCGGGGTACTCGATCGAACGATCTTCTGTTCCCAAGTAGCTTCTCTCTGGAATGATGAGACCAGAACCTTGAAAACTTGATGTTCGGGTGGGTAACACGCTCCCTTGATCAAGAATCAGCGGTACTCTCGGTATGTGAGGTTATCTTGGAGATCAAGTGTTTGTGGTCCCTCCACGGATGGGATCAGAAGCAATGCCGAGTTGAGGGCGTGGAAGACATCATGAACTTCGAGAAAGATGTGGGGGTAGTTCAACTGGTAGGCAACCTCTCCTTGTTAGCGAGAATGGAAAAGGACCAATGTAAGGGGCCAACTTGCCCTTGATCAAAACGATGGGTACCCTTCAAAGGGGTAACCGGTAAGCCTTTAATTTCATAAGCCACTTCCTTATGGCGGTCATCTTGCTCTTTGGAGATTGGGCTGTTTTCAAATTCTCACGAATGATCGAACTTGCTCTTCGCCTCTGGATCATGTCGGTCCAAAAATTGTCTTTCACGGTTTGACCAGTTCAAAGGTGTTCGACATCTTGTCCATAGAAATCTCAAAAGGAGCTTTCTTGAGCTGGATTGATAGCTATTTTAAACAAACTCGGAAAAGGAAGACATTTCTCCCAATCCATACCGAAAGAGATAGCAAAGCTCTAAGTTGTCTTGAGAATTTGGTTGACCCTTTCCACGACCATTGGTGAGGGTGGAAGCATCTGAAGGAAGATGGGTGCCCATGGCAGTTTGGAAACTCTCCCGAAATGAGAAGTGAAAAAGCGCCCGTCGAATGATCTCTAGTGGAACACCATGGTGACACTATTAGAAATGTATAAGTCGGGGTGACTAGCGATCTCTCTGAGCAGGGAAGGAAGTGCCACTTTGGAGGCGATCAATGACTACGAAGATAGCATTATTCCCTTTCTTGGTCCGGGAAAGCGGGATGAAATCCATACCAACTTTATCCCATTTCCACTCGGGAATGGCTGGCTGAAGGGGCCCGGCGGCCTTTGATGCTCTGCCTTAAGCGGCGACAAGCGTCGTATTAGCAATAGGGCAATTTCTCTCTTCATCCTAGTCCACGGAACCTCTGGCGTGGGTCTGATACATCTTAGTACTGGGATGAATCGGAGAGGAGATTCATCGCCTCCTTAAGAATCAATTATGCGATGTTGATTCTTGGGAACCCTGCGGTTTTCAAAAAAACAACACCACGATCATCCATGAAACATCCACCAACTCCTTCTTAATGTTTCTCTTGATAAAATTCCGTTCCCTTTTTGAGCAGCGATAATCCGATCCTCAAGGTCAGGTTTTGCCACCAAGGTAGAAAAGGAATCCGTGAGGAGCAATGTGAAGGTTTAGCCTACAAAATTCCCCATGGAGAAAAGGTTGGCCTCTGCAACATGAGATTGTTGCAATAGGATTCTGACTTAAGCGCATCAGCCATGACATTGGCCGCCGGGTGTAGGTAATCCTAGATCATAATCTGATCAACTCCAACCATCGTCTTTGCCTAAGGTTCAAATATGGTTGGGTGAAGATAACTTGAGACTACGGTGATGGTGTAGATCTATAGCGTTTACCAAGAAGGTAATGTCCCGGGTCTTGAGTGCATAGACTCTTTGCAAGCTCTAGATCATGTGTGGATAATTCTCCTCATGTGGATCGCGCGAGATGCATAGGCAATCCATGGCGATCCTGCATAAAATGCAACCTAGTCCTTGTCGTGGCGTCGATGATAATAAAGTCTTTAGTGAAATCCGGTGGCACAAGTATGGGGGAAGTGGTTTTGGTTCAAAAGCGAAACTATGGGGACCACTCAAACTTTTATCTTTCTTGAGAAGTTCCGTGAGGGTTTAGCTACTTTGGAGAAATTTTCAACAAAGCGGCGACAATAGCAGCTAGACCAAGGAAACTCTAACTTGTTTAATGTTTGGTGGAGTCCAAACAAGAATGGCCTGAACTCTCGGGATTGACAAATGCCCTTACGGGATTGGGCCTAGGTAGGTCCTTCGGCAACAAAATTCACACTTGGAGAACTTGGCATAAAGGCGGTGCTCTCGGTTTTCTAACACAAGTCTAAGATGTTGGCATGCTCTTCCTCGTTCTTGGTAAATAAGAATATCATCGAGGTAAACCCACGAACTTATCTAGGTACTCCATGAAATCGAGTTCATCAAGCGGAGAATGTGTGGGCATTGGTTAGACCAAAGGACATGACGGTGTACTCGTCTGGCCATAACAAGTGATGAAGGCTGTCTTAGGAATGTCCCCTTGATCTTGATTTGGTGGTACCTCCTCAAATCCATCTTGGAAAAAGGCCGAGGATCGGAGCGATCTACTTTGTTGATCACAGGAGGGGATACTTGTTCTTTATCGTGACCAAATTGGGGCGATAATCTACAACCATCGGTCCTACCATCCTTCTTCTTGCGAAGGGGCGGGGCCCAAGGAGAAGAACTGGGGGATGAAACCCTTTTTGCAAGGACTCATCAAGTTGTTTCTTAAGCTCGGCTGTTCTAAGGGTGCCATCTTTAAGGTCTCCTAGAGATTGGGGGCGGTTCCGGATAAGATCTATGGAACTCTAAATCCTGTCGGGTGGAACCTGGCGTTCTCGAAAAGACATCCGGAAAGTCACGGACTAGGGATATCTTCAAGGTAGGCTCGATATCTTCTTGAATGAGGTTTAAAAGCGTTACATGCGCATCCCTCCACAGGGGTGGCTACCTTGAGGTATGTCGCGATGCATCCCATGAGGACTCACTCCTCCACTACTAGGAGATTTGGGAGGACAAGGACCGTGAAAAGGGGCCGCTTGGAAACTCTTTAATGCCCATTCGATCCTTTGGCTACTCGACTCGGTTTACTCCGTCAAGCGGATACATGGACATGAGGACTTGTACCCTATGGGGCTGTCTGCGGACTTTATGGAGTGGCGTGAGGTTGGAGCATCACCCTCCTCGTGGACCTTGCCCGCGTTTGTTGGACCACGGCCCATCCGGTCCCTATGGTCCATGAGCTCCACGGATCGTCTTTGGATGATCATGTTCCACTTCGAGCTTGGTGGTGACTTCTATGAGGACTACTACGGGCTGCACGAGTTAGTAGTAGTATTCCTAATTGTAATATTGTATTTCCACCGTCTGCGTGACTTGTGGAATATGACTTAGTGTTATCATTGGGTGTAGAAAAATAATATATAGGAGTTTGGAATGCTTGGGTGAGATTAACGCCTTTCCTTATAGTTGTACTGTCGGGCTTGTACTAAATATGAATGGTGTTATGACCGTTGGTATATATATGGCAGTTTTATATTACCATGTCATACGGATGAACATCTTTGCATTCCGTGTTATCCATTACATTCCGCACTTCCTTGCTAAATTCTGCCATCCTGGTTTAAATTGTTTTGTTTCCTAGGATGGTCAACACCTAACAATCCGCTACTCGGAGGGGGAAATAGTGCAGCCGGAATGTGAATCCCTCAACCGCCATCTTTGGCGGGGTTATCTTTGGCGAGCACAATAAGCGTGAGACCAATGCTTCGGGCGATTGAGCAAAACACGCATGCCCCAAGAAATTTTGGTTTCACTCAATGAGTTCGTCAAGATGTATCCACAAGTTCAAATATTCCGTTGAGCCTCTCGACACGGATGATTGGCCCGGCATCAACCACAAGCTGCTTACCCAGCGTGGGGCGATAAGGTTACTTTTGCCTTATCTCCGAAGGCCCTGCTAGCCTTTGGTGGGAGAATTATGAGGCTATCGTCCGGTTGGACAAATTACTACTTGGGCTGAATTCGTGCAGCTTTGTGAGCACCACATCCGGGGTCTCATGGACGCAAAGGAGAATTCGCAATTTCACCCAAGGTAGGGCGGTGGATGCTTTGGTGAGTTTGGGAACTTAGCACTATGCTCGGAAGTTTCTGGGCCAAAGCGGGCAAGGTTCCGAGGACTTAGCCCGAGCTCGTCGAGACCTTCATCGCATGGTGCACTTCTTTTCGAAGCTAGTCAATAAGGCTATCGGTCTTTGGCCCAGGCGTTGATTTTGAAGCTTAAAACACGTCCGTGACTTGGTTCTTCATTCTGGATCTGGGGGGGATTCAAATTTCCTTTCTCGGGCCCCAACCAGGGCCCCGGGGTATGTTCCGCCCAAGACTTATACCCCCTCTAATGCTCCCCCCCAATATGATAACTTGCTTCAAGTGTGGAGGCGGGCCACCATTCGTGAGTGCCCCGAACAACCCTCGGATAGGAAATCATTGGCCGTGGTAAGCCGGGGAAAGGTGCTCTACTAAACCTTTCCCTGGTGGCCATGTCAACTATGTTTCATGAAGAAACCTATGAGGACTAGCGTCGTTCTCGATGCGCTCCTTGTTAATTGTCATCCCAACTGTTCTTTTGATCTTGTAGCATCCCATTCATTTATTTCTAAACTTGCCCGATTGCACAACACCAATTACGTGACATGCATACCTCCATGGAAATTCAGACCCACAGTTCTAGATGGCAAACCTCTAGAATAAGTCATGGGAATGAAATTCTTGTCGGATTAGTCTTTCTTGCCTAATAGCTCTCAAGTCCTCGGACATAAACATCATCTTGGTATGGGGATGTAATTATTAAGTTGATTGCTCTACTAGAACTTTCAACCACCTTGGGCAAGGCAGTTAATGTTTTAACCCGAATGGGCGGACTTTACTCTTTAAATGCCAACCCCTTCCGGACCTCGAAGATATTCCGGTAGTCCGGATTTTGGATGTCTTTCGGAAGAACTGCGGTGTTCCACAGCGGGATGTCGAGTTGTGATAGATCTTGTTCGGGAATCCCAATTTCTAGAAGACCTTATAAGATGGCACCCCTAGAACTAGGAACTTAGAAACAACTTCGATGAGTCCGCAAAAGGGTTTCATCCGTCCTAGTTCATCTCCATGGGCTTGCCCGTCCTCTTCGTCAAGAAGAAGGATGGAGCGGATCGGATGGTTGTGGATTACCGACACATCAATTTGGTCACTATCAAGAACAAGTATCCGCTCCCGGGATCAACGATTTGATGATCACTTCTGGATCCTCGATCTTTTCAAGATGGATTTGAGGTTGGGCTACCATCAAATCAAAATCAAAACGGGGACATTCCTAAAGCGGCCTTTGTTACTCTTATGGCCAATCTGAGTACACCGTCATTCCTTGGTTTAACCAATGCTCCAGCCACCTTCTCTCGGTTAATGAACTCAATCTTCATGGAGTATTTGGATAAATTATAGTGGTATACCTCGATGATATACTCATCTACTCAAAATGAGGAAAACATGAACATCTAAGGCTAGTATTGATGAAACTTGAGGCAGCCTTTATGCCAAATTCTCTAAGTGTGAATTCGGTTCAAAGTGACCTATCTAGGCCATGTAATCTTGGTGGGCATTCTTCAATCCGGCGAGTTCAAGCCGTCCTTTGAACTCCACCGAATCGGTCAAGCAAGTTGGAGTTTCCTCGGTTTAGCGAGCTATTGCCCCGTGAGAATTTCTCTAAAGTTGCTAAACCTCTAACGAACTCCTCAAGAAAGATAAAATTGAATGGATGCCACGTCCGAGTTCAGCTTCGGGGCGAAAAGGCGACATTGCTCCGTGCTTGTTCCACCGATTTTTCTAAGGACTTTATTATCTATTCGGCCCTCGCGACAAGGACTAGGTTGCATACTCATGCAAGATGTCATGTGATTGCCTCGCTTCTCGGTTGCATCCACATGAGGATAACTATCCCACACGATCTAGAGCTTGCGGATGGTTCATGCACTCAAAACCTGGCGACATTACCTTCTTGGTAATCGTTGCGAAATCTACATCACCAAAGTCTGAAATACATCTTCACCCAACGGTTTGAATCTCGGGCAAAGACTTGGGTGAGTTGATTCGATTCGACTTAGGAATATCTTACACCCAGGGAAAGCCAATGTCATGGGATGCACTAAGTCGAAAATCTTATTGTAACAATCGATGTTACAACAAAGTCAACCATTTCTCCACGAAATTTCGTAAGCTTAATCTTCATATTGTTCCTCAATTCCTTTCCACCGGGTGGGAAACCTACCTACGATCAGATCATCAAAGCACGGAAGGTAGATAAATTTCCACATCAAGAAAACATCAAGAAAGTTATGATTGTTTCTCCATTGATGAACAAGGTGTGTATTCTTTGGAGACCGTCTAGTGGTTCCCGGTCAACCTAAAAGGGATTGATCCTTAAGGGCTCATGAATCTCCTCTCCCATTCATCCCGGTAGTACTAAAATGTATCAAGACCTCGCGAGGTTTGGTGGACTAGGATGAAGAAAATCGCTCAATACATTGCTAATTCGGCGTCGTTCGAGTTAAGCGAAATCAACGGCCTCTGGTACCCTTCAACCTTTGAAATTCCTGAATGGAAATGGGATAAAATTGGTATGGATTTCATTGGGTTTCCCGGGAAAGAGAGGAATAATGCTATCTTCGTTGTCGTCGATCGTCTTTCCAAAGTAGCCCACTTCCTACCGTTATTGAGAAATAACCGCTAGCCAGCTAGCTGATTTGTACATCTCTCGAATAGTGTCTCTTCATGGTGTTCCATTGGAATTTCGACCGTGGAAGTCTCTTCACCTCTCGATTTTGGAAAGTTTCCAAAATGCTATGGGAACTTGTCTCTCCTTTAAAGCATTCCATCCTCAATCAAGTGGTCAAGTAGACGGTCAATCAAATCCTAGAGGATATTCTTGAGCTTTCATCTCTTTGGATGAATTGGGAAAATGCCTTCCATTAAAACATAACAATAGTTATCAAGCTAGCAAGCAAAGCTCCTTGAAGTTCTTTATGGGCGAAATGTGGCGCCTCTTAGCGGGAAACCGGGAGAACAACTCTTTGGCCGGATATGATTGAAGGAAGAGAGGTTCGCGTTGTTGTGAAAATTGAAAACAGCCCAATCTCGTCAAAAGGCCAATATGACCCAAGCATAAGCCTATGGCTTATGAAATTGGCGAAGGCACCGGGTTACTCCTTTGAAGGAACCCATCGATTGGTATCAAAGGCAAGTTGGCTCCTCGTTACATTGGACCCTTGCATTCTTGCCAAGCGAGGAAAGTTGCCTACCAATTGGAACTACCTCCCTCTTTCAAAGTCCATGATGTCTTCCCGTTTAACTCGGGGTTGCTTCTCGGATCCTATCCGTGGGTGGACCACGAAATGCTTGATCTCCAATAACCTCACCTATCGAGAATATCCCGTTCGTATCCTTGATCAAGGAGGCGTACCACTCGGCGTCGAATATCAAGTTTCTAAAGGTTCAATGGTAAACCATTCCGGCAAAAAGCAACTTGGGAAAGGGAGGATTCGATTTGAGTATCCCTTTTTATAGGATCCTAAATCTGGGAGAGATTCTTTTGAGTGAAGGGGAGTTGTCACATCCTAGTTAGACCATGCATTAGTGTGTGCATCATGTTTAAATTTCATTTGAATTTGAAATGGGGGAAGAACCCCGAACCCTCTTGAATCCAACTAGGGTTTACTAAAATTATTTTCAATGAACACGAAATGCCCTTCAAAATGCTCATCACCTTTGCTTTGGTCGAGCCTCTAAAAGTGGTGCACCATTTCTAGGTCATCCAAGGTCTTTGAATTAAATCATAATATTTGAGTTTGGTCATTTAAAATTATATAAAATATTGCAAATGCCCAAATATTTCCAAACAAAATGTTTCATGTTGGAAATATTCCAACAATGGACTGGGCGTTTGGTGATTTTTGGAGCCATCTAAGTATTTTAAAAAAACAAAGTTCAGAAAAATGAAAAAAAAAAGGAAGAAAATCTTACGGCCCCACCACCCCCGCCCGGCCCGCCGCCGGGCAGCTGCTTTCGCGACGGCAACCATTCTTTCGGGGAGCACCATGGTGCCAGCACCGTGCCGCCCGCTCCTCTCCCAGGCCCCCGTTCGCTCCCCTCTCCCCGACCCCTCGGACACCTCTCTTCCTCCCGGCTCCTCTCTCCCCCCCCCCATGGCCGGCGCCCCCGGACCACCCGTCGTGTAAACCCGCCCCGGTTCTGCTCCTCCCCACCGTGTCTAGTAGCTCCCCACCCTCCTCTACCCGAGCTAGCAGGCCCGCATGCTCAAGTGACCGAGTCCACTACACCTCGCCGACCCCTTGGTCCCGGGAGATCCCCTTCCCCCGCCGTCGCGTCGTCCCCGACCACGGGTTGCTTCCCAGGATCCTTGTGAGCAGCTACCATCTCCTCTCTTCCTCTCTCGCTCTCGAGCGTGGCAACCGCATGGAGCTCAATCGCACTCCCTGCGGGCCTAAATGGCGTGCTCCCGGCCCCAACCAACTCTCGGTGTCTAGCACTCACCTGGCAACCCTAACCATGCATTCCCCACCTCACGAACCCCTAGCCTTATTGCCGGAACTCCGTGCCCCTATCCCGTGGACTCCGGCCCCGCCCCAACCAACTCCATAAATGCGGCATGTCCCCTTACCCTGCCACCCTCGGCTTTTGGTTGCGCAATCTCACTTCCCACCGCGTCGGGCTCGCCGGCTAGGCGGTGCAGCCGGGTTGATTTTGACCACGGTGGGCCTGGTTGACTTGATTGGTCAATGATAGGTGGGGCCCCCATTAACTAAATAGGTTTAGTTTTAATTAAACTTTAGCTAAACTAATTACCCGACACCGGACCCACGGTCGGGTTTGACCGGGCGTCTCCGTTGACCAACCGTCATTACGGCGCATGGGCGCAATAAATTAATTTATGGATTTATTCTAGGAAATTCGAATATAGTTCAAACTTTAAAAATTCATAACTTTTAATGTAACTCCAAATGCAAAATTTATATATGAAAAATGATCAAAAAATCCATTCTATCCATTGGTACAGGTTTCATGTATGTTAAAACAAGTTAACCTTGCTGTTTAAGAAGAATAAGATATTACACCTTTAGGGCTATTTTAAATGAGCTAGCATTTGAATCTTTGATTCAAATGAGTTCATCCTTTTGTTTCAGCTTGCATTAGGCCAACACATCCATATTGCCATGTCATAGCATGCATCATATTGTTGCATATTTCCATGTGTGTTTATTTTGGTATGTCTTTGTGATAGGTTACGCCTCAGGATAATCCGAATATCTGGGGTATCCTACCACCACTCCATCGAGCAAGCAACCCATTGATCATTCGATACAAACCCATGTTCCTTCTGCTCTTGTTTCTTGCATTAAGACAACGATTCAAACTGTTGTGTCGGTAGTTGAACCCCTTCCTTTGCATGACTTCATTGCCACATTAACTAGATGAAACCCACTAGTATGTGTGGAGTTGATTGAGCCATGTTTGTGATTCCTACCATGCTATGCTTTATGCTTAGAGTTGTGTGTCGTTCATCGGGATGATGACAAGGTGAAAGGGTTCGGGTTGAAAGTGTTCATCCCTTTTGTTTCACTTTGACTCTTGGCTATCTTTCTCACTACAAGAACTTCTTTGAGGTGATATAGGGCTGAGGTCCACTAGTCACCACAATACACTACTATGGATTCATCCCGTCTCCATCGAAGGCCATCCATAGCACTCACACTTGTCTTGAGCATTTTGAGTATCCACTTCAAGTTGTCTATGTACCACGTAAGCATCCAGAAGTCCATAACCGAGGACCGACTATTGAATAGATCATGATAACCTGGGTGTACTTCTTCCCGCTCTCACTTATCACCATGTACCGTCATTACCTCGGCAACCTTCAGCGGGCTTTGGCAAGGGTGTCGGCCCACGACTAACCACACAAGACTCTAGCCGGGTTTATCGCCTATGGTTCCATCCGCAGGAGATCCGGCGGGGTGTCCTCCGGCCCCAACGATGTGGGGGCCGGCCCACCATCGGGTGCCACTCTCCGGGCCACGTGTGCCTATCTGTCCCAAGCCCCCCTGGGTGCCACTTGTGAAAAATAGCACTACCTACAAACACGAAACTAGTTCGACCGGGCGAGATCAAGTTGGTTAATAAGTCGAGAGGGGGGCCCGGCCCAATGTGTGGTAGTATCGAGTCATTGGGCGAAACATGAACTTCGATTTAAGGGCGGTTCGGTGAGACAACCCACCATGTACTCCTACATGGCCTCTCACCCTACCTTTACCATCGTGACACTTCCTCTCGCATGAACATATCGCCTCCAATTCATTCCCAATGAATCGACCAAAACTCAAAAAAGGGCATAGCATGGTAGGAACACAACATGGCTCAATCAACTCCTACACATGCTAGTGGGTTTCAACTATTCTTGTGGCAATGGGTCATGCGAGGAATGGGTTCAACTCATGCACAAAGTAAAGATGAATTTGTTGTCCTAATGCAATAGCGAGAAAGGGGGGCGGAGGTAGGATTTCGGAATGAACAAGGGGTTTGCTTGGTAAATCAACAAAGGCCTTTGCCATAGAAAGGTACCTGGAGCGTCTCGGGCGGGACCTATCGAGAAGGAGCAGTGGCAATCAATACACAATCATATGCAATAGTATGATGCATGAACATGGCCTTAGAATGATGCTGTTTGAGCTAATGCAACTAGTATTCAATTTGAATGAAGTCCATTTGATCCAAGGATTCAAATGCATCTCCAAAATAAGCTCTTATAAATGCCATTCACATGTTTTCACTTATACAGCATTATAAGTTGGTTTATCATGCATGAAACTAGTACAGATGGAAAGATTGCATTTTTGATAATTTTTTATAAATTATTTCAATCGAGCTACGGTTGAATTTATATGAATTTCGAAGTTTTGAATATATTCAATTCTGATTAAATTAAATCAGAAAATAAATAACCCGTCGGCATTCAGGCATTGGAGTTGGCTGAGGCTGGCGGTGGGGTCCCCGGATTCATAATTATTAACGAGTTAATTAGTTGCTAAACTAATCATAACTAAAATTAGCCCAGGCCCCATTCCGGCGTCACGAAGGTTGGGGTTGACCCTCAATCCCGTTAAACGCCCGGCAGGCAGCGGGGGCCGGGGTTGTCGCTCGGCGACCATCGGGGCGGAGACCATCTTGAGGGGTGCTGCGCATCTAGTGGGGCATGGGGAGAGGGGCGGGGCCCCGGGGCCTGGGCCCCGAGCTTCCGCCTGGGCCGGCAGAAGGAAGAAGGAATGGGCGGCTCCTGGCGGACCCGATGGCGTCGGCGCGGCTTGAAGCGCCCTATGGTCGAAAGGCGGCGATGGCGATTCCGCTGCGGAGGATGGCGGCGGCGGCTCCCCGGCGCTCCGGCTTTGTGGCTGGCGACTTCATAGAAGGCGGAGCTCTGGCGTGCCGGGGAGGGGTCTCACCGGGTCGGGGGCAAGCGTTGAACGCAGTGGGGAAATGGCGAGATAAGGGGAAGTGGCGGTCGGGGGGGCGTGGCGGCGTCCGGGGCATCGAGGCGACGAGGAGAGCGGGAGGTGGCGGGAGGCGTGGCTGGGCGGGACCCTTGGGCCAAAACCCCTTTGGGATTTTGGGCGGGGAAAAGGCAAGGGATAAGTCGTGGGTTTTTCCACTTTTGTTTTCTTTTCAAATATTTGGCATTTGTTTGATTTAATTAAAATACTAAATCATTTTATTTTCTTATGCCAATTTTTGTAGGAACTATTTTATTATTCGAACTCCTCAACAAGTAGCATAATTTTTGGACATATATTATATATATAACATATATGTATCCAAAGCAAATACTTCTGCATTAATTCAAATGGCCAAAAATAAAAATTTTACGAGCTCCCAAAAATATTAGTTGGAATTTTACCTCGACCAATATTTTTAGAACAGGAACATTTTCTTGGGCCAAATTGAAGCAATTTTATTTGGGTCATTTCCAAAAATGATTAGGGTTTCACAAATCCCATTTCAAATTTAAATGAAATTTAAACATGATGCACAAAACCACTAGTCTAGGTCATACGAACTAGGGATGTGACAACCCTTTTGAAAATCTCGTCGAGATTGGGGTAACAAAGAAAGTGGGGTACTCGGTCGAAGGCGATCTTCTAGTTCCCAAGTAGCTTCTCTCGGAATGATGAGATGAACCTTGAGAAACTTGATGTTACGGGCGGGAAACTCTTGATCAAGAATGCACCGGGTACTCTCGGTATGTGAGGTTATCTTGGAGATCAAGCATTTTTCCCTCCCGGATGGGATCGAAGCAACGAGTTGAGAGGCGTGGAAGACATCATGAACCAGAAAGATGTGGGGTAGTTCAAGCGGAGGAACCTTCCTGTTTGCGAGAATGAAAAGGCCAATGTAACACCAACCCGATCCCAAATGGGTCCCTTCAAAGGTAACCCGAAAATTTCGAATTTCATAAGACTTCCAGGGCTTCTTGACTTTTTAAGGAATTGGGCTTTTCAAATTCTAAATGAAGAATTTCTTCCCTCTGGATCATTCCGGTCAAAGAATTTTTTACTTTCGACCATTAAAGGTGGACATCTTGTCCATGAAATCTCAAAGGAGTTTCTTGAGGCTGGATTGAACTATTGCTATAAGAAATTGTGAAATGGTTTTCTCCACCGAAAGAGTGCATAGCTCAAGCATTTTAGAAGGTTGACCCTTTCCCGAACTTGGTGAGGGTGGAAAGCGGCTGAAAGGGATGGGTGCCCTGGCGTTTGGAAACTTGAAATGAAGTGAAAAGGCCCCAGTTTGAATTTGATTCTGGGAACACCATGAAGGACACTATTAGAAAATTAAATCTCTTAATGTTTCTCTGACGGAAGGAATCGCCCTTTAGGCGATAATGACTCATTATTGGTTTTAAAAAAACATTTTCCCACCCAGGAAGGCAAAGGCTAAGGGTGGGCCACCCTTTGACTTCCTTAGCGAACAACTAGAGTTGCAAAGGGTTTCTCCTCCTAGCTTTTTTGTCTTTGTAAGGGATGAATTGGGAGAGGAGATTATGTCCTCCTTAAGAACAATTGTCCGGATGTTGATTCTTGGGAACCACCAAGTGGTTTAAAGAAACAACACCAATCAATGAAACATCCCCAACCCTTCTTAATGTTTCTCTTGATCAAAAATTCCTGTCCCTTTTCGGCGATAATCCGATCCTCAAGGTCGGGTATTAAACGGGTGGTTTAGAGATTAATCTAATTTTCCGGGAAGAACCAGGAGACCTTCGACACCCTTAGAACTTGGTTAAAAAACTTGAGAGCCTTGCAAAGGGTTTCTCCAGTTTTTTTGGGTTGCCTCCTCCGCGAAGAAGGATGATCGGAGGAGGTTGAGCGTCCTTTTTGGTCACGATAAAAAAAGTTCCGCTCCCGGGATAACGCCTGTTGATCAGTGCTACCTCGACTTTTCAAGATATTTGAGGTTGGTCCCCAAATCGATTGAAGCGAGGACTTCCTAAGCACCTTTCACTTTTTATGGCGTCGAGACACCATATGTCCTTTGGTTCCAATGCTCCGTCATTCTCCCTTGATAACCGATCTTATGGAGTACCTAGATAATTAAATGTGGTTTACCCGATAATTCTTATTTACCCAAACGAGGAAAGCAAACATTTGATTGTGTTAGAAAAACCGAGAAGCCTTTATGCCAAGTTTCCAATTGAATTTTGGTTGCAGGACCTCCTAGGCCCTAATCTCTAAGGGCTTCTGTCAATCCGAGAGTTAGGCCGCGTTTGGATCCAAAGCATTAAAAAGTTGGAGTTTCCTTGGTTACCGTTTTGGCCCTTTGAAAATTTTCCAAATCAAACCCCTAACGGAACTTCTCAAGAAAGATAAAAAGTTTGGGGCCCCCAGGTGTGGAACAGTTTTGGGGGAAAATCGATTCTGCTCCCCTTTGTGCCCGGTTTACTAAAGCTTTTTACCTTTGGCCCCCGAAAGGATAGGTTGATTCTTTCAGGACGAGGATTGCCTATGCATCTCTCAGTTGCATCCCTGAGGAGAATTATCCCCCTGATTAACTTGGTGTCTATGCACTCAAGACCGGGCGCTTTTTCTTTATTCGAGATTCACGATCACATCTCAAATATCTTCACCCAACCAGTTTGAAAGGCAAAAGGCATGGTTGGAGTTGATCCTTTTATGATTGGGATTCCTCCGAGGCAAACCAATGCTTTTGATCCGTCTAAATCCTTTGAAAATCTCATGGGCGGGGAAACCTTTTCTAGGGGAATTTTTGGAAACCCACATTGTCCCACGTTCCTTTCTATTTGGAAAACCGCCTTGAGGATCGGATTATCGCGTCAAAAGAGGCAGAAATTTCGGACAAGGCTTAAAATTGGGGTTTTCTTAGGGAATTTGTTTTGAAAAGGGGTTCCCGTAACATTGGCTTATTCTTAAGGGGCATGAATCCCTCTCCGATTCATGGTGTCTGTTTCGGGACCTCCGGAATTCGGTGGACTGGATAAGAAAAATCGTCGGTTCATTCTACGGGCGTTTTCCGCGTTCGAAACATCAAAGGTTTTCCCTTCATTTGGCCATTCACAGGGAAATGGGAAAAGTTGGTTGGATTTACCGGCTTTCCCGGACCAAAAAAAGATCCGGCAGATTCTTCCAAAGTGGCGATTCCTTCTGTTAGATAACTGCTGTCAGCTCTGATTATAATTTGAATAGGATTTGGTGCCCTGAATCAATTAGACCCAAATTTTTCATTCCAAGGAGGTTTCCAAATGTGGGAAATTTTCCTTAATTTTTGGTCAGTGGTTAAATTCCCAAATTCTGAAAATTTGGCTTGGTTACTTTGGTATATTAAAATGTCTTCCTTTTTGAGTTTCATAAAATAGTTCATGGCTAAAAAATTTTTAGATTTTATAAATTCAACATTTGAATGGGAAAAAAAAAGAAACTTTACGGACTTCCAGGGGCCTTCGCTTTTTGGTTTGCGCCCCGCAAAAGGAAGCCGTCGTCTAAGGAAGGGCAGGGCGCAAGGCCCTTGAGGTTCCCTTTGAAGGGTCCCTCTTTTTTCAAGGGCAAGTTGGCCCCGTTACTTGGTCCTTTTGCATTCCGTGCGAAAGGTTGCCTGTTGGAACTAACCCCCTCTTTTCCCAGCAGAGCTTCCGTTCTCAACTCGGCACCCCCGGCCCATCCGGGGTACCAAAAGGCGATCCCAAGATAACCCAATCCGAGGTCGGGCATTCGATCGGCGTGACCCGCGCAAACATCTTTCTCAAGGTTAGGGGCCCTTCGAGAAGCTCGGGGCGGGTGCTTCTTTGGAGCCCGCTTTCTTTCCTCACCCCAATCCGGGGCGAGATTCTTTCGTGGGAAAGGGTTGCACACCAGTTCGGTTGCCTGACTAGCGGATTTGGCCGTTTAAACTTTAAATTTGAAATGGGGAGCCCTCAATTTTTGGAAATGACCCAAATAATTGTTCAATTTGGCCCGTGTTCTGTTTTCTCTAAAAATTTGGTCGGGTAAAATTCCTAATATTTTAGCCAGATTTATTTCGGATTTAATTAATCAGATAAATATTTCCTTATCATATATGTTATATATAAATATATGTCCAAAAAATGCTTTTTGAAGTTACGGAAAATATAAATGTTTAAAAAATTGGATGAAAATAAAATATTTAGTATTTTAATTTAAACAAATGGAAATTAAAAAGAAAACAAAGGGGAAAAACCCTTACATTCTGGACCTCTTGTTGCTTTTGTTGGAAAAGCCCGGCACCGTTCCCCTTCTCGCGCCCGGAGGGCAGGGGCCCCCCGAGGTGCCCGGTTTGGGAGCCCACCCCCGCCACCTACCTTCCTCCCTTCGCCCTGCCGGGGTGCAGGCCCGATCTCCTCTCCCCTTTTTCTTGCCATTTCCCCACCCGAAAAGTTGCCCCCGGGGTTGTAGCCAGGGCCTCCCCTGCCCTTCACAGCGGGTCCGTCCTTTGAAAGTTCCGAAACCCACAAAGGGGGGCCCCCATGGAAAGGTCGTGGCCTTATCCCCTGGGGTGCCTCGCCCGTCCCAAGCGCCCCAGTTGCCGTCCAATCTCGAATCCCTGGCCGCGCACCCCCCTTTCCCTGCCTCCCGCGCCAGTTTGGTGAGCCACTCCGGGCCGCCCGGGGCTTTCCCGGGAGCCCACCCCCAGTCCTCCCCTGCCCTTGTTTGGGGCCCACCCGGGGGTCTCCCCTCCGGATGGCCCGGGCGAAACCCGACCCCGGGGTTCGGCCTGGGCCCCCGCCAGGTTGCAGGTCAACCCTTTACCCCAAGGGATATGGGGGCCGGGTAAAGTTAGGATTATTTAGAATAATTCTCGTTAACTCTTGAAGCTGTGGACCCCACCTGGTTTTTCTCAGCCAGGTTGCTTTGGATGCCTCTGTGGGGTGATTATTTATTTTCTGGATTTAATTTAATCGAATTCGAATAATTCAAAACTTGGTTCAATAAATTCAACTACTTTGAAATAATTTATATATGAAAAATTTCAGAAAAATGCAATTTTCCATCTTACTAGTTTCATGCTGAAGAACCCTTATACATCTGTATAAGGAAAACTTTGAATGGCATTTTGGCTTTTTTGGAGATGCATTTGAATCCTTGGATCAAATGGACTTTTAAATTAATCTAGTTGCTTAGCTCAAACAGATCCAATTAATGCCATGTTCAGCATCTCTGTTGCATTATTTGTATTGATTGCGGCACCGTTCCTTTTCGATAGGTCCGCTCGAGCGTTCGAGTACACATTTCTGGGCGGGTTGCCCCTTTTATTTCCCGGGCAAGCAAACCCCTTTTCACGATACAATCCTCCTCTGCTCCTGCTCTCGGTTATTCATTAGGCCCAAGATTATTTACTTTGGGCGCGGTAGTTGAACCCTTCCTCTGCATGATGCTTGCCAATAAATGTTGAAACCCACTACATGGTAGGAGTTGAATACCATGGTGGCCATGTATTTAATTGTTAATTGTGTGGGTTGATTATTGGGTATAATTGGAGGTTCATTGAGATCTTTGGAGTGAAGTGTGTGAAAAGATTTGGTAAAAGTAGGGTGAGGGCCATGTAAGTACATGGGGGTTGTCTCTTGGAAATCCTTAAAGTTCAGTATTTGGGTAATACTGTCTCCCAATTGGGTCAAAGGGCCAACCCCCACTTGTTAACCAACATCTCCGGGAGGCAACTGTTTACGGGGTGGTATGCACACCAATGGCAAAGGGAAAGGGCTTAGGAAATCAGTCCTGGTGTCGATGGCACCGGATTGGGCAAACCCCACACATCTTTGGGGCCGTGGCACAAAGGGGATTCCCTTGCGGATGGAACCAAACAAAACCTTAAAGTCTTGGTTAGTGGGCGTGGGAACCCTGCCCCCGCTTGAATTGGAGGTACTGGTGACATGGTAAAGGGTGAGGCTGTTAAAATAACCCTCTTATAGATCTATTAAAGCCGTTTGGTTATGGACTTCTTGGTGCTTCGTGGTACAAGACAACTTGAAGGGAACTCTAAAATGCTCAAACAAGGTATCAGGTGGCCTTCCTTGGAGGGGTGTCCATAGTAGTGTTTTGTGTTGACAGGGACTCTTGCCATTACCTCAAAAAAGTTCTTGGATGGGTGAACGGGATGCCCATCAAAGCCTCTCAATAAACTCCAATTACCTTTTGATACTAAGCATTATAATAATCGATGTAATCCAGTACCTTTTACTCGTTCTTTATTTAAGGCTCGGAGATCTCTTCTAGTAGGGGACTTGACAACTTGTTACCTCAGCCAATCGACCCTGGGAGGTCTTTAGAAGAGGCTTTGCCTTTTTCTTTTTAGTTTGGTACCCAACTGTAAGTTCCGTTGTTTGTAATTCTCATAAAATGGACCCTGTTTAATTTTAAGCATGTTTGGAGCTTTACTTATTCATGTTTGGGATGTGTTTTTACAGCCCCTTTCTTGGGAGTTTCGTCCCCATGAAATTTGTGCCTAGGTCCCACCCAAACCTTTTTATCCGGGCCTCTCTTATGGGGGAAATGATCTCCCTTTCCGGGCTAGAGTCCTTAGCCCGGTTCAACCGAATCCTTTAACCGGCATTGTGGAAATTAAATGTTGCCGTTCCCCATATTAGTCCCCGGGCCCTTAATGGCCGGGTGAATTGGGGTCCCTACCTACCAAAACAAAGGGTCCCACCGGGTTTACCCAATTCTCGGAGGGCAATTGTGTGTTCAGAACGGGGCCCTGGGTTTGAGGGTTCAAACCCCAAAGGTCAGGGGGTTTCTGTCAAACCGAAAACTATCAATTGTAAAAAGGGGGGTTAAAAGGAAGCCAAAGTGGGAAGCGTGGTAGCCCGGGTTTAAATGGTAAAACCGACTGGATTTGGTTTGAAAAAACCAATCCCTCGGGGTTAGTACCCCAAGGTGTTCCCAAACAAAGCTTACCCAAAATTTTCACATGAAGGGCCACTTGCGGACTTTCCAAAAACCCAATCCAAAACATTAGGGGTTGGGCAGATAAATGGGTAAATCCCCCAGTTTGGCTTTAATTAAAAACCAAACTTTCGGGGTTTTTTCGGTAGGGTTAAAGGTCTCGAATTTCCCAACCAAAAACCTTTGTAAACACATAAAAGCCAATCGGTGAAGAAAGGTAGGGGCGGGTGGAAAAAAAGGGGCCAAATCAAAATTAAATTTCTAAAAAATTGGGTTAATACTTACTCAAAACAGATTTGGGAACATTCAAAACGATGGGAAAAATTTAACATTTTCTAAATTTTCTTTGGGTTACAATTTAAAAGTAGAATTTGAAGGGTTTGCAACAATCCAAAGAAAACCGAATTTAACGGAACCTGGAAAGGGAAGAAAGGCTTTAAACCTTCCCAGTAGTTGGAAGGGAAAACTAAACCGGGCTTAGGGTAAAGGAGAAAGGGCCCCCTTTCCAAATCAATTTCCCCTCAAACAAAGCACCCAAACTTAAATCGAAGGTTTGGCTTTACAAAACCTTGGTACTTTATTTAGAGGTTTCGGCCCAAATTCTCCAACGGGGTAAACAACCTAATCATCCCTCAAACGGACCGGATGAGCTTAAAAGGGGATTTTCTTGGCCACGTAAAAAATTTGTAGCTCCACTTTACAAAAGAGGGGGGGGGGGTCTAACCCAAAAGGGAACAATGGGGGGACCGAACTATTTAATCGGGAGGGGGGGATTTTGAAAGCTACGGTTATCTCGGGCACGAACCCCCTTTGAAGGGTCCAAAATAAACAACGGGACCCTCACCAAACCCTTTCAACTCCCATTCGATTTTAGAAAACCAAAAGGGATACAAAAAACCAAAACCCTTTTAAAAGGCCCGGGAAAATTTTAAACCCTGGGGTCCGGCCCCAAACTAAGTTAACAAACATTTAGGGCACTGGGAAGCAATGGGGTGGTCGCCAAAAAAGGATTTAACCCTTTTTTATCCGAGGCCCTCACCCTTAGAACTGGAGCTTAAAACAACGATGAGTCCTTGCAAAGGGTTTCATCCGTCCTAGTTCTTCTCCTTGGGCTTGCCCGTCCTCTTTCAAGAAGAAGGATGAATCGGACGGATGGTTGTAGATTATCGTCCCGTTAATTTGGTCACGATAAAGAACAAGTATCCGCTCCCCAGGATCAACGACCTGTATGATCAGCTCGCTGGATCCTCAGTCTTTCCCAAGATGGATTTGAGGTTAGGTACCACCAAATCAAGATCAGAAGCGGGGACATTCCTAAGACAGCCTTCGTCACTCGTTATGGCGATCGAGTACACCATCATGTCCTTTGGTCTAACCAATGCTCCGGCTACATTCTCCGCTTGATGAACTCGATCTTCGGGTTACCTAGATAAGTTAATCGTGGTTTACCTCGATGATATTCTTATTTACTCGAAGAGCGAGGAAGAGCATGCGAACATCTTAGACTTGTGTTAGAAAAACTCGAGAGACCGCCTTTATGCCAAGTTCTCCAAGTGTGAATTTTGGTTGCGAGTGACCTACCTAGGCCCGTAATCTACGGTAAGGGCATTCTGTCAATCCAGGGAGTTCAGGCCGTTCTTGTTTGGACTCCACCGAAACAGTTAAACAAGTTAGGAGTTTCCTTGGTCTAGCCAGCTATTATGCGCTTTGTTGAAAATTTCTCCAAAGTAGCTAAACCCCTACGGAACTTCTCAAGAAAGATAAAAAGTTTGAGTGGTCCCCACGGTGTGAGTCAGTTTTAGGCTGAAATCGCGACTTCTGCTCCCATACTTGTGCCAGGTTTCACTAAAGACTTTATTATCTCTCGGCGCCTCCACGACAAGGACTAGGTTGCATTCTTATGGGATCGTCATGTGATTGCCTATGCATCTCGTCGTTTGCATCCACATGAGGAGAATTATCCCACAATGATCTAGAGCTTGCAGTAGTCTATGCACTCAAGACCTGGCGACATTACCTTCTTAGTAAGCGTTGCGAGATCTACACGATCACCGAGTCTCAAGTATATCTTCACCCAACGATTTGAACCTTAGGCAAAGGCGATGGTTGGAGTTGATCCTGATTATGATCTAGGGATTACCTACCCCGAGCAAAGCCAATGTCATTCTTGATCGCTAAATCGTAAATCCTATTGCAACAATCTCATGTTGCGGCGAGAAACCTTTTCTCCATAGAAATTTTGTAGGCTAAACCTTCACATTGCTCCTCACAGTTCCTTTCTACCTTGGTGGCAAAACCTGACCTTGAGGATGGGATTATGCCTCAAAAGCGGAACAGGAATTTCCGGATCAAGAAAACATTAAGAAGGGAGTTGGTGGATGTTTCTCTATGGATGATCAGGTGTTGTTTTCTTTGAAAACCGCTTGGTGGTTCCCAGAATCAACATCTGCGACAATTGATTCTTAAGGGCGCATGAATCTCCTCTCACGATTCATCCCGGTAGTACTAAGATGTATCGGGACCTCGCGGAGGTACGGTGGACTAGGATGAAGAGAAATCGCTCGATTCATTGCTAAGCTCGGCGTTTGTGTCGCGTTAAAGCAAACATCAAAGGCCTCTGGCTCCCTTGACCTTTGGCCATTCTGAGTGGAAATGGGATAAAGTTGGTATGGATTTCACACGGCTTTCCGGGACCAGAAAGGAATAATGCTATCTTCGTAGTCATTGATCGTCTCTCCAAAGTGGCGCACTTCCTTCTGTTAGAGAAGTATCACTGCTAGTCAGCTCGCTGACTTAACATTCTCGAATAGTGTCACTTCATGGTGTTCCACTAGAGATCAATTCAGACCGTGGCAGTCTTTTCACTTCTCATTTAGGAGAGTTTCCAAACTGCCATGGGCACCCATCTTTCCTTGATACCTCTTTCCACCTCGGTCAAGTGGTCGGTGGAAAGGTCACAAATCTCGAAACATGCTTAGAGCTTGCGTTATCTCTTCGGTATGGATTGGGAGAAATGTCTTCCTTTTGAGTTTGCTTATAACAATAGCTTCAATCCGGTCTCAAAAGCTCCTTTTGAGATTCTCTATGGGCGAAGATGTCGAACACCTTTGAACTGGTGAAACGGTGAAAGACAATTCTTTGGACGGACATGATCCGGGAGGCAAAAAGCAAGTTGCATCATTATGAAAATTTGAAAACAGAATCTCGTCAAAAGTCGATTATGACCGTCGTCATAAAAGTGGCTTATGAAATTGGCGACAAGGCTTACCTTGAGTTACTCCTTTGAAGGGTACCCATCGTTTGATATCAAGGGCAAGTTGGCTCCTCGTTACATTGGTCCTTTTGCATTCTCGCTAAGCGAGGAGAGGTTGCCTACCGATTGGAACTAACCCCACATCTTTCGAGTTCATGATGTCTTCCCGTCTCTCAACTCGGCATTCCTTCTCGGATCCCATCCGTGGAGTGGACCCTGGCAGCTTGATCTCAAGATAACCTCACATACCAAAGTACCGGTTAGCATTCTTGATCAAGGAGGCGTGTTACCGCGTCAGAACATCAAGTTTCTCAAGGTTCGATGGTCTCATCATTCCGAGAGAAGCTACTTGGGAGCGAGAAGATCGTCTTCATTGGAGTACCCGCTTTCTTTCTCGACCCCAGAATCCGGGGCGAGATTCTTTCAAGTGAGGGCGAGTTGTCACATCCTAGTTACGGTATGACCTAGACTAGCTGGTCATTTGTGCATCATGTTTAAATTTCATTTAAATTTGAAATGGGGATTTGTGAAACCCTCAGAATCATTTTGGAAATGACCCAAATAAAATTGCTTCAATTTGGCCCAAGAAAATGTTCTGTTTTCTCTAAAATATTGGTGGGTAAAATTCAACTAATATTTTGGGAGCTCGAAATATTTATTTTGGCCATTTGAATTAATGCATAAATATTTGCCTTGGATACATATATTTATATATATAATATATGTCCAAAAATTATGCTAGTTGTTGAGGAGTTACGGAATAATATAAATAGTTCCTACAAAAATTGGCATAAGAAAATAAAATGATTTAGTATTTTAATTAAATCAAACAAATGCAGAATATTAGAAAAGAAAACAAAGGAAAACCCTTACGGACTTCTGCTGCCTTTGTGTGGCTTGGCCTAATGACCCGCCCGAGTGGCCTGGCCGATCGTCCCCTTCCTCGCGCCCGGGGAGGGAGGAGCCTTGGCCGTGTGACCATGTCCGGCTGGAGCCCACGTCTCCCGCCACCTCCTGCTTCCTCCCCTCGTGCCACTGGATGCCCGGCGTCGCCACTTCGCCCGGCCGCTCTCCTCTCCCCTGTTCTCTCCCTCGCCATTTCCCACGTGCCCAGCGTTGCCGTCGCCGCCCGCCTGTTCAGCACCGCCTCCCCTCGCCTCTCCAACCTGGAGGCTCCGCCTCCTCGCTCTGAAGCTCTCCTTGACCACACAAGGGGCGCCCCTGGAACCGTCGTCGTCGCCTTCATCCCCTCCGACGCCGCGATCGCCATCGCCCCCGTCGACCACAGCGCCCCAGGCCGCCTCGCGCCATCAGTCGCCGTGAACCTGCATCCATTCCCCTTCTCCTCTGCCTCCCAGCGCTCTGTAGCCGCCGGCGCTCGAGCGCTCGGCCGCGCCCTTGCTCCGGCCACCTCGGCTCCTCCCCATGCCCCACTTGATGCGCGACACCGGCTCCTCGGAGATGGTCTCCGCCCGTCGGATAGTCGCCGGGCGACAACGAGCCCCCTTCGGCCTCCCGGCTCACGCCGAGGATTGCCGGTCAACCCGCTCTACCCCAGTTGACATTGGGCACGGCCTGCTAATTTTAGTTAGGATTAGTTTAGCAACTAATTAACTGTTAACTAACTATGACAGGCGTGTGGACCCCCGCGTCGGGTTTGTTTCATCAGCCACGGTTGACTTTTGGCGTCATGCCTCTGTAATCTTGTGGATTATTTATTTTCTGGATTTAATTTAATCAGGAATTCAGAATATATTCAAAACTTAGAAATTCATATAAATTCAACCGTAGCTCAGATTGAAATAATTTATATATGAAAAATTATCGAGAAAATGCAATCTTTCCATCTGTACTAGTTTCATGCATGAAAACCAACTTATACATGCTGTATAAGTGAAAACATTTGAATGGCATTATAAGAGCTTATTTGGAGATGCATTTGAATCCTTGGATCAAATGGACTTCATTCAAATTGAATACTAGTTGCATTAGCTCAAACAGCATCACATCTACATGCCATGTTCATGCATCATTTTTGCATATGATTGTGTATTGATTGCGCACCGTTCCTTCTCGATGGGTCCGCTCGGAGGCGTTCAGTACACATCTGAGGCGTTGCCTCCCTTGTTGATTTACGGGCAAGCAAACCCCTTGTTCATTCGATACAATCCTACCCTCTCGCTCCTGCTCTCGGTTATTGCATTAGGACAACAACGATTCATACGCTACTTTGTCTGCGGTAGTTGAACCCATTCCTCTGCATGACTGTCATTGCCACGATAAATAGTTGAAACCCACTAGCATGTGTAGGAGTTGATTGAGCCATGTTGTGTTCTCCATGCTATCCTGCTATTGCTTAGAGTTGTGGGTCGATTCATTGGGAATGAATTGGAGGTTCGATATGTTACGATCTTTGAGAGTGAAGTGTGTGAACACGATTTGGTAAAGTAGCGGTGAGAGGCCATGTAGGAGTACATGGTGGGTTGTCTCCTTTGGAATCCTTAACTGAGTTCTATGTATGTGTCAATGACTCGATACTACCACACATTGGGCTCGGCTCAAGCCCTCTCGACTTTTAACCAACGATCTCTCCGGGAGTAACTAGTTTCGGTGTTTGTAGGTAGTGCTATTTTTCTACCAAGTGGCACCCGGCAGGTGAACTTGGATAGACTAAACACCGTGGCCTGGTGTCAAGTGGCACCGGATGGTGGGCTGGGAACCCTGCACACATCGTTTGGGGCCGTGGCGACACCGGCGGATCTCCTTGCGGATGGAACCGAATAGGCGATAAACACGGGCTAGAGTCTTGTGTGGTTAGTCGGTCGTGGCCGACACCCTCGCCGAGCTTCACTTGAAGGTTGCCGAGGTACATAGCGTGTACATGGTGATAAGTGGTGAGGCGTGTGTGAAGAAGTACACCCTGGGGTTATCATGATCTATTGAATAGCCGTGTCCTCGGTTATGGACTTCTTGGATGCTTCGTGGTACATAGACAACTTGAAGTGGATACTCTAAAATGCTCAAGACAAGTGTGAGTGCTATGGATGGCCTTCTCGTATGGAGGCGGGGATGAATCCATAGTAGTGTATTTGTGGTGACTAGTGGACTCGTTATGCATATCACCTCAAGAAGTTCTTGTAGTCGTGAACAGGATAGCCACGAGTCAAAGCTGGCTTGCAACTAAACTCCCATTACCTTCTTGATACTAATGCATGTATAATAGGATCGATGTAAGTCTTCTTTGAGTACCTTTGTACTCACGTTGCTTTATTTAAGTTTTCTGCGGAGACCTCGGTCTTACTAGTAGTTCGCTTGGACTTGACGAGTAGCTTGTTACCTCAGCTCGATCTTGTACCCTGGGGAGGTCTTGTAGATAGTCGGGCTTCTCGGCCTTTTCTTTTGTAGTTATGCGTACTCGGACATGTAATGCTTCCGCTTGTTGCTTGTATGCTCTGCATGATTGGTCATGTGACCCTGTTTATATTTAATGCTATGTGGCTCTTCGAGCCTTTACCTAATGAGTTTGCGTTATGTTGTGATGCCATGTTTACGCACATACTTGCATGTTATGCGTCGTGTAACTTGTATTGCTATTGTGGGATCCGACAACCTAGTTGTTTATCCTTGGTAGCCTCTCTTGGAAATGTAGTCTCGTGCTACGGCGATAGTAGTCCGCTCGACCCGGTTCACGGTCCTGCTAGCCGAGCACTCTGCTTGGACACTTTGGCGGCATGTGTTTCCGCCGTTCCTATATACATCCCGGGAAATGTCAGCGGTGATATTGAGTCTGCCTAGCCTTCTACGGCCGGAATACGAGTCCTGTTAGCCAGTGCTACAGCCGAATTCATCGTTGATGACCGACATGCTCGATGTGATTCATGTATCCTGTCCCCATAGGTTAGTGCCACTTTGGGTTCCACGACTAGTCATGTCGACCGGGTTCTCGTCATATGGATGCTAGCGACACTATCATATCGTGAGCCAAAAGGCTAGCGGTCCGGACCATGGTAAGCGAACCGTGGAATCTTTGCGTGAGGCATAAAGTGATATGATGTGTTACATCTAGATGGTGTGACTTAGGATGGAGTGCTACATACCCGAAGGTAGCCATCGCCCGGGGAGGATCTTGGCATGTAGAAATCGGTGTTGCCCGACAAAGGCAGTTACGCTCGAATAATTGTCATCATTGAATAGGCGCATCTTGCCGGACATTCCAATAGTGATCCCAAGTCCATAAACGATTGGGCGGTTGGTAGCTCGAGGATAAGATGGATAAATCCTGACCGTGCACGGATATTGGCTTTGATTAAAATACCTAAACTGCTCCTCGGCGGTATATTCAGGATACCGGTAACGGTCTCGATCATCACCCGAACCAACATTGCGTGTGACCACACACATCAATACGGTCGAACGAACCACTTGGTTACGGGGACGGGTGGTCATCTGAAAGCACACCACAATGCAAAGACATTAGAATTTCTAAGGAAAATTGGGCAGCATAACATACATAAATGCTCAAAACAGATTTGAGACATTCAAAATCAGATTGCAAAACCACTCAACAACATCATATCAAGGTTACGGTTCACTGGTAGCATACTAAAAAGTAGTAAAACTGGCGAGGATGTAACCAACAATCCTATAAGTTACTACGGATTAGTAGCCGTGAACACTGATAGAGAAGAAGAGCCTATCCTATACCCGTAGAATGGAAGAGGATGACTCGGATCGGAAGGCATAAGGTAAAGGAGTAAAAAGAGCCTTCGTTCCTCCACAATCAATTCCCCTACATATAACTAAACATTTCTAGACTCAACATCGACCAGTTTGGCTTAAGCGAACCTCTGAGACCTTTGCTCTGATTATTTATCGGACCCGATTCCAAGTCACATCGACCTGGCCGGTAACACCTCATATCACTTTGGCCTCACCACGGTATTCCACGTGTCATGCCTCCATGGCCGGGACCGTTTGCGTTTTGGCTCACGTATATGATGTGTTGCTAGCATCCACATGACAAAGAACCGGGCCGACATGGCTGATCGTGAACAAGGGGCGGCTAACCTATGGGGGCAGACATAATTGAATCACATCCAGTAGTCTTTGGGCTAACGAGGACTCAGGTGAACCGGGCTGTGGACTACTATATTTCGAAGCACAAGACTACATTTCCCCATGAAAGGCTGCCAAGGATAAACAACTAGTTTGTCGATCCCCTCATACCAAGCATTTCAATCATACATAATATGCCCGATATGAGTAAATACAACAAGGCATCACAACAAAACTCTACAACTCAAAGTACTTTATTTAAGAGCTCAGGAGCCATACATATCATATCCATACGGTAGGGGTCACATGACCCAACACTCAAGTCATACAAACATACAAGCACATGCGGAAGCAAACTAGTCTGATCAGACTCTAGAAAGAAAAAAGCTTGAAGCCTTTCTATCTCTGATGGCCCTTCACAAGCCTTGGATCACCACACAGGTGGCTAGTTCACTCGTCGATGTCAAGGTCTACATAAAACCCATCGGAGGGGTGTTGTCGTCGAAAAACATTAATTAAGCAAACATGAGCGAGGTACTGGCAAGTCTTCCAAATCCTATCATACATGCACATTCTCAAGAAGGTGGTGGAGTTATTGCACAAGCCAGCTTTGACTCTTGGCTAAGCTATCTCGTGACACCACTTGAAAAGCATTTGTCTTTACGGTCCACTAATCACCATCACAATACTCCATGGATCCTCTCGTCATCCAGAGGGCCATCATGTACTCCTACTATCTTGAGGCTTTTAGTAGTATCCATTCACTTGTCTATGATGATATAGGCAACCGAGTCCTTCTCCGTGGACACGGCTATTGAATAGATCATATTAAACCCCTGGAGGTGTATTTCTTCACCGCTCTCACCACTTACGCCGTTTACACGACATGTACTCGGCAACCTTGGAAGCCCAGCGTGGGTGTCGCACAGCCTACCTAAACACTCAAGTCCCTAGTCCGGGTTTATCGCCTATTCGGGTTCATGAAGTCGGCGAGGTTTCCCCAGCCCGAGCGATGTGTGCGGGGTTTCGAGATACCAAGCGGGCACTTTCGGTTGCAGACCCGTGCCTACCACAACCCACCCCTAAGGTCAGCGTTGCGTCGGCCCGACATGCTACAAACACGAAACTACTTGCAACTCCGGATGAGAACAAGGGTGGTTAAGAAGCAGAGGGTCCATTGGTTTGGGCCCAATGCGTGGTAATGCTTGTTTCATGGATCACAAACACAGATCTCAGTTCTTTGGGGCGACTTCAATGAAACAACCCACCATGCTCCTACATGGCCTCTCATCGATACCTTTACCAAGCGTGTTCAACACTTTACTCTCGAACCGACACAACCTTTCCTCCAGTTCATCATCCCGATGAGCGGACGACACAAATCTAAGCCAAGCATAGCATGGTAGGAATCACAAACATGGCTCAATCAACTCCTACACATACTAGTGGGTTTCATCTAATTCTTGTGGCAATGAAGGTCATGCAAAGGAAGTGGGTTCAATTACATGACACAACAGTTTGAATCGCGTTGTCTTAATCAGAAACAAAAGAACGAGAACATGGGTTTGTATGGAATGATCAATGGGTTGCTTGCACGATGGAGTGGTGGTAGGATCACCCTTGAGGCGGATATTGGGATTATCCTGGAGGCGAACCTATCACGAAAGACATACAAAAAACACACATGGCAATATGCAACAATATGATGCATGCTATGACATGGCAATATGGATGTGTGTTGGCCTAATGCAAGCTGAAACAAAAAGGATGAACTCATTTGAATCAAAGATTCAAATGCTAGCTCATTAAAATAGCCCTAAAGGTGTAATATCTTATTCTTCTTAAACAGCAAGGTTAACTTGTTTTAACATGCATGAAACCTGTACCAATGGATAGAATGGATTTTTCGATCATTTTTCATATATAAATCTTTGCATTTGGATTCTGATTAAAAGTTATGAATTTTGAAGTTTGAACTATATTACGGAATTTCCTAATAGAATAAATCCGAATAATTTATTAAATCGACCATCGTCGAGAATGGCGTCGAGTCAACGGAGGCGTCCGAGGTCAAACCTGACTATGGGTCGAGTGTCGGGGTAATTAGTTTAGCTAAAGTTAATTAAAACTAAACCTATTTAGTTAAGGTGGGCCCCATGTCATTGACTCATCGAGTCAACAGGGCCACCGTGGTCAAAGTCAACGTCGGCTGCGGCGTCTAGCCTAGCAGCCCGAGCCATGATGGCGGAAGTGAGTTTGGCCGTTCGGCAACCAAGCGAGCAGCGGAGGTGGCTATGGGTGGCTGAGGACATCGCAGCTTGGTGGAGTTGGTTGGGGTCAGGCGGCGGAGTCGGTGCGGCGGCGACCTAGGCGGCTGGAGTTGGCCAAAAGCGAACTTCGAGGCTAGGGTTGGTGAGGTCTGAGGGAATGCATGGTTAGGTGCTACTTGGTCAGGTGAGTCGTTAGACACGAGAGTTGGCGGTGGGTGGCAGGGAAGCACGTCGGCGAGCTCAGCGGCGTGAAGTCTTGAGTTGAGCTCGATCGGTTGCTACGAATCGAGGCGAGAGAGGAAGAGGAGAAGGTAGCTAAGCTCACAAGGATCCGGGGAAGCACAGGGGTGGTCGGGGACGGACTGTTGCGGCAAGGCGTTGAAGGGATCTCCGCTGACGGCAGAGGTGGCGAGTCGGTGTAGTGGACTCGGGTCACTTGAGCATCGGGGCTCGGCTAGCTCGGGGTAGAGGAGGTGGCGGAGCTACTAGACCCAGTGGGGGAGACGCAGACGGCGGGGGGCGTCTCGACGAGCGTGGCTGCAGTGGCGTCGGCCATGGCGGGGGCCTTGAAGAGAGGCCGGGGAGGAAGAGGTGTCAGGGGTTCGGGAGACAGGGGAGCGAACAGCGTCGCTGGTGAGGAGGAGCAGCGGCGGCGACCAGGTCGGTGGCACCCATCGGTGCTCGCCGAGCACTGGCTGCTTGGCCAGACCAAGCAGCTCGTGGCCTGTGGCGCTGGGCAGCCAGATGGGCGAGTAGGTGGCGCCAGTAAGATTTTCTTCTGTTTTTCTTTTTCTATTTTCTGCAACTTTGTGGAGTTTTTAAAAATACTTAGATGGCTCCAAAATCACCAAACTGCACCAGGTCTCTTGTTGGAATATTTCCAACATGAAACATTCTGTTTGGAAATATTTGGGCATTTGCAATATTTATATAATTTTAAATGCCCAAACTCAAATACTATGATTTAATTCAAAGACCTTTGGATGACCTAGAAAATGGTGCACCACTTTTGGCGAGGCTCTGGACCAAAGCAAAGGTGATGAGCATTTTTGAAGGGCATTTCAGGTTCATTGAAAATAATTTTAGTAAACCCTAGTTGGATTCAAGAGGGGTTCTGGGGGTTCTGTCTTCCCCATTTCAAATTCAAATGAAATTTAAACATGATGCACACACTAATGCATGGTCTAACTAGGTTGTGACAACTCACCCCCACTCAAAAGAATCTCGTCCGAGATTTAGGACTGTTGCTTGAAAAAGTGGGATACTCAAGTGAAGGCGATCCTCCCTTTCCCAAGCTGCTTCTTGCTCGGAATGGTTTGACCATTGAACCTTTAGAAACTTGATATTACGGCGTCGGTGAGTGCTCGGCTTGATCAAGATCTGAGCGGGATATTCTCGATAGGTGAGGTTATCTTGGAGATCAAGCGTTTAGTGGTCCACTCCACGGATAGGATCAGAAACAACGCTGAGTTGGGAAGCGTGGAAGACATCATGGACTTTGGAAGATCGGGTAGTTCAATTGGTGACAACTTCTCCTCGTTTGGCAAGAATGCGAAAGGGTCCAATGTAACGAGGCCAACTTGCCTTTGATACGAATCGATGGGTTCCCTTCAAAGGTAACCGAAGGTAAGCCTTCGCCAATTTCATAAGCCATAGGCTTATGCTTGCGATCATATTGGCTCTTTTGGCGAGATTGGGCTGTTTTCAATTTCTCACGAACAATGCGAACCTGCTCTTACGCTTCGAATCATATCCGGGCCAAAGTTGTCTCTCCCGGTTTCGACCGATTAAGAGCGTTCGACATTTCCGTCCATAAGAACTTGAAAGGAGCTTTGCCTAAGCTAGCTTGATAACTATTGTTATAAGAGAACTTCGTGAATGGAAGGCATTTCTCCCAATTCATGCGAAAGAGATGTGAAGCTAAAGCATATCCTCTAGATTTGATTACTCGTTCTACT
>JAHIAM010005962.1:0-26256 GCA_021605205.1 Aegilops longissima
GGTATTGTTGGATGAAGCGGCCCGGACCGACATTACAGCGTATGCTTCACGGCGAGGCTGGTTCTACCGATGTGCTTCACACACGAATTGGCTAGCGGGTGTCGGTTTCTCCAACTTTAGTTGAATCGAGTGTGACTCCGCCCGGTCCTTGAGAAGGTTAAAACAACACATACTTGCGAAATATCGTTGTGGTTTTGATGCGTAGGTAAAGCGGTTCTTGCTCAGCCCGTAGCAGCCACGTAAAACTTGCAACAACAAAGTAGAGGGCGTCTAACTTGTTTTTGCAGGGCATGTTGTGATGTGATATGGTCAAGACATGATGCTAAATTTTATTGTATGAGATGATCATGTTTTGTAACAGAGTTATCGGCAACTGGCAGGAGACATATGGTTGTCACTTTATTGTATGAAATGCAATCGCCATGTAATTGCTTTACTTTATCACTAAGCGGTAGCGATAGTCGTAGAAGCAATAGTTGGCGAGACGACAATGATGCTACGATGGTGATCAAGGTGTCGCGCCGGTAACGATGATGATCATGACGATGCTTTGAAGATGGATATCAAAGGCACAAGATGATGATGGCCATATCATATCACTTATATTGATCGCATGTGATGTTTATCTTTTATGCATCTTATTTTGCTTAGATCGATGGTAGCATTATAAGATGATCTCTCACTAAATTTCAAGGTACAAGTGTTCTCCTTGAGTATGCACCGTTGCGAAAGTTCATCGTGCTGAGACACCACGTGATGATTGGGTGTGATAAGCTCTACGTTCACATACAGCAGGTGCAAGCCAGTTTGCACCATGAGAATACTCGAGTTAAACTTGGCGAGCCTAGCATATGCAGAGATATGGCCTCGAACCTTTGGAGGCTGGAAGGTCGATGTCGGCATTCGAGGCAGGGGTACCAGACTTTCCTGCATGCGGCCTGCGGCGTGGCTCAAGGGTGGCCCAGCCGACCCATCTTCATCAACACAAGCTCAAGACCCTCGCGAGAGCCAAGCCTCATGAGGCGACGGAAGCTTCCTCGAACCACGGCCTCGTCGGGCTGGCTCGCGAGGAGGCGGAGAGATCAAGCGGGGTACCTCACGAGGTGCCCATGGCATAACCATGGCGACCAAGAGGCGCCGAAGCGAGGCGCCAGCCGCGATGTCCTCATTTCCTCTTTGGTGCAAAGGGGCAGCGCCAAGCGAGCATCAAACAAAGGCATCCGTTTGGTGCAACAAGACCAAGGCAAATGCCATAGCGGCGGGAAGGAAGTCATTGTGGAGCCCAAGCGGCGTCACCACGGATCCTTTGACGGCGAGGACCAACTTTAGTCAAGATAAGTGTACTAGATGTTCCCCTTCAAAATGGCCAATTGTTGGCACCCTTCCGCTCAATATTTGGGAAGAGGCCGGGGCCTTTGCCTATAAATAGGACTAGCCACCCACAGGGTAGAGGCATCTTGGAATCGAGAGGCGATCTTGGAGACCGCATAGAGATCAACCACACGAGAGAGAGAGAGAGAGAGAACTCCCCTGGCAGTTCATCGCTGACCAAAGCAGACCCTCATGAGGCTGTTCTTCCTTGTAATGTTCATCATCAGCCCAGAGGCAATCCACCACACCACACCTTTGGGTAGGGTGTTACACCACAATGGTGGCCCGAACTAGTATAAACCTTGTGTCTCTTGTGTTGTTCCTTTGGTAGTTTAGATCCTAGCGGCGCGGTGCAGGTAGGTAGGGGCGAGATCTCCGCGCGCGAGTTGAACCTAGAGGTGTGCGGAACCGAAATCCGACATTTGGCGCGCCGGTAGGGTGCACGAATCTGTCTTCCGCCGCCCTGTTCTTCACCGACCATCGCATCCATGTCGGGGCGCTTCGTCCGGGCCAGCGCAAGCGTCAGGCGCTCTCGCTACCGCGTCGCCCAGGCGGCCCCGTCGGTGGCCACCCCGCCGTTCCCGTCGCTTTGCCGTCAACGCCGCCACCGGCCTGCGAAACGAGCACAGCATCGTCCCGGCATCCGTCCGTGGCGAGGCGGCCACCGCCCTCCTTCACTCGCCCAGTTGGTTCTTCGTCTCGCGCTCCAGCGCGCCCATGGAAAACTCGACTCGCTCATCACGGCAAAGCGAGCTCCTGCGCTACCGCCACATCGGCGGCGTCTATGAAGAGTGGCTCGACCGCGTCGCCGAGCTTCGTCGCGCCGGCTCCCCGCGCCGTCCTTCTCGCGACACCGCGCCCGCTCTGTGGCGATGAAGCTCGAGGCGCCTCGGCCGCCTCCCCTCAAGCTGCCTTGGCCCCAAAGCGCGTGGCCTGGCGGAATCCGCTCCGTCCGGCGCCCAGCGCAGCAAGCGAAGTTGTCAGAGGTCCCTCGCCCCAAGAAGCTACCAGTGCTTCACCTGCAGGCTAAATCACGACTCCGCTCTGCTCCGGCATGCAAGACCAGCTGCTCCTAGCGGCAGCACATAGGGACCCATAAGACCAGGCTCTTCATCACCAAAGGCCTCCGTGGCCACAGCGAGCTATCGGCGCCTTCACCATCGAGTTCGCGGCGTTCGTGGCGGCAAGTTCAAGCAGACCTGCCTCCTCGCTATGCACACGGCCGACCCTGCGGAGTTCCTTCAGCTCTGAGCTGGGCATCGAAAGCGCCATCCAGGGGCGAAGGTCATGGCGAACTGGTTTCCCATGGCACTCAAGGATGGAGCCCTTTTGGCTCTGAACACGGCTCTGACCACGATCTCCTCACAGGGGCGAGATGCGCACCGCTTCATCGCCAACTTCCAAGGTACTCGCGACCGGCCTCCTGCCGTGGCGACATGCGCGATAAGCAGCAACGGGGAGACCTGCGAAGTACATCAGCCTTCAACAACGCACACCTCAAGATTCCCAAGGTGACCGAGGAGGCCATCATCTCTGCCTTCTCAAGCGGTGTCTTGTGACGTCAAGATGAAGGAGGCTGGCGATGCATGAAGATCTGTGCACTTCCTTGGAGCTGTTCAACTTGGCTACCAAGTCGCCAGGGCTGAGGAAGGACACCTTTCCCTCCTCGAGCTGCCAGCCGAGACCCGAGAGAAGAAGCCCAAGGCCAGGGCGTGCAGCGCAAAGGGGCTGCCGTGCTGCATGAGAACAGGACACCAAGCAAAGGCGAGATCAGCCGAGTCTTCCAAGGGCAGCCGGTCTGTGTGTACCATGACCTCCACACCCACAACACCAGCGAATGTCAAGAGCTCCAGAGCCATGCGAGAAGGAGAATCGGTCGATGCCCGACCGCCAGCGATCGAGGCTACGGCCGAGGAGGAGGAAAAAAACTTCGGGGCAATTGGGAAGACCGTGGCCCTCGCCAAGGGGTGGCGTGACCGACCTCGCGGGGATCGTTGGCAGGATCAACCTCGCGAGGGAGGCTGGAGGATCAGCCTCGCGAGATCGTCCTGAAGCAGCGCGGGCCTCCCTCCTGCTGCCGCCGCAACCAAGGAAAGCGAGGACCATCATCGGGGCCGAGGGGCTGGGGGCTTCCAGGAGCGCGTGCGATCGCTTGCATCTGGGCGGAGCTCAAGCTGACCTCTCAGCGCATCTTCAAGCAGTTCGCCCTTGAAGTGAATGCAGTCCTCCCCAAGCTCGAAGCCGCGCCCTCTCGGGTGGTCGGCATGCGCCATCACGTTACTCAGCGAGATCAGCTCAAGTCGCGGCCACGGCCGAGTCCTCCGATGCTTTGTTCCCGATCATCGACAAGCGTGCAAGTCACGAACCCTCATCGATGGTGGGCAGGGCTCAATGTCCTGCCCATAGAGACATTCAACAATCTCCAAGTGCCTTACAATCAGCTTGACCAACCAAGCCTTTCTCAGGAGTCAGCGATGGCTCCACGGTCCCAAGTGGGCAGGTCCGCCTCCTGTAACCTTGGTAGCGACAACTACCGCACCGAGCTCATCGACTTTGATGTCGCCCATATTTGCTGCCATATAATGCCATCCTCGGGTACCCAGCTCGGCCAAGTTCATGGCGTGACTCATCCAGCTACGCGTCCCCAAGATGCCCGATGGCGGCGGAGTCATCCACGGTGCCTTGCGAAGAGAGAGATGAAGTGTGCTCCACTGGGCGAGCTTTTCAACCGCATCACTTGAAGACCGGATCGCAGGAGGCGGAGGCTCACAGACCGCTCCCAAGAAAGAAGACATCGCGAGGCCCGACCCTCGGGGCAGGCCCCTCGAGAGTCGCGCGCTGTTGAGGCACCTCATACTGTCGCATAGGAAGGCGCTCAACGCCCTCCTCGGCAAGGCTCGGGGCTCCCTCACGGAGGCCACCGACCTTGCTAAGTCACGAGGGGGCGCTTGGGAACCACTTGGGCGTGTTTTAAAAGCGCGTTCCATCAGGAAGAAGAAGCGGCGAGGAGGCCAAACCCTCGGGAGTTCGTCGGCCCAGATCATCTAGGAGCTGCAGAGTCAAGAGTCATGAGTGGCAGCCGCGCTTGCCCGCCGTAGCTCTCCATCGAGGCGAGGATGGTGGGCTGCGTCTGCATCGACATACGAGGGCTCAACCGAGCCGCCTCTCGAGGCGCTTGGCCCTCATGCGTGGGAGCACTGCGAAGGTCCGCCCAGCTACGTTCGCATGCCTTACGGTTTCTTTGAGCAGCGGCTGCCTGCCAGCGCCTCATGAGGAGCATCACAGGGGCTCAAGAGGCTAGGCGTTCACGATCTGGCGGAGATGGAGATGGTCGCGAGCCACCGGCGCCTCCGGGCCTCTGAGGCTCTGGGCACAGGGGCTCGTGAAGGTCGGCTTCCGCAGCCCGGCGTCCGCTACATCAACATCCGCCGTCTTCAACGTCATTGGTGACATCCTTCAAGTTTCATTTCCGGTGGGGCGCCCCAGGGCTGCATTATTCCCGGCCGTGTGGGTCCGTCCCTTGGCGTGTATCCCTTTACTTCATGTTCCTAGCTTACCATATCAAGGCGCCCTCGGGCTGCATCATCCCAAATCGCTCGGGCTAGACCCAGTGGCATGTACCCCTCTTGCGTTTATTTGGGTCATGCGTTGACCCATCATGATTGTTATTTGATGCTGTCCATGGCACCCTTCTTCCTTCATATCGGCCACTTGCGTTAAAGGAGGGTACTGAGCATCGCGACTCATGGGCTCCTCTGGCTCTCCAGCCCTCACCCTCTGGCCTTGTCCACGGCATCGCGACAGGCATACCGGCGATGGCTGAGACCCTTCGAGGCGGGACGAAGCGTGGGCGTCGACATCTAACCAAATTTGCGAGAACACATCACAAGCTAAGGCCAGTGCGGCGCAACCCGCCTTGAGTAGGGCCCGTGAGTCCAGCTGGCTCACGGGTGCCCAGATCACCTCGTCGAGCCCTACCGTGCCAGCCCGTGTCGGGCGGTGCCTACGCCAGGGGCTCCTCCGGAGCCCCCTCCACGCCAGTGGAGCACCATGCTCATGGTGGCTGACGACTTCTTGAGGCGACTATGCCGTACACATCTGAGCGCTATGCTCAGCTGGTGATAAATAACTAAAGGTGGCCCGGCACATCAACCTCGAGGCCCAGGCTCAATGTCGGCCTCATCATAGCGCCTCCCTCGGGAGTGCAGCGAGGGGGGCTGGGCACGAGGGCTACGCTGGGTCACGCCCAGAGCCGCGCCACCCAGCCAGGCCCCTCGGGCCTGGTTTATCGCCACGTCCCTCAGCGGAGCCAAGGTCTGAAGGCCGTTTGGCGTCGAGGGGACTCTGAGCATCGCGACTCGAGAGCCTAACTGGTCATGTAGCCCCTCACTCCTTAGTTCAGAAAGGCTAGCGGTGGTTGAGGTATCTTGTGAGCCGGGCTCTGCAGCGTAGAATGGTAGATTCACCCCCATCTCGCCTCCCTACTTGCTGTTACGTGCGCCAAGGGGACTCTGAGCATCGCGACTCGAGGAGCCTAACATCCGCGTAGCCCCTCCTCCTTGGTCCCGTCTGGTTTCGGTCGGGGCCAATGGCAGCTGAGGTATCTTGTGAGGCGGGGGCTGCGGTGTAGAACATAAGCAAGTAGGAGCGAAAGAGCAAATCTCAAGGAATTTAAAGCAAATATTACAGTCCATAACTGTTGTCACAACACCAAACACAAGTTTAAGCGCCTCCTCGAGGCATGATGCATGTTGCAGGGCTGAAAGCGAGCAGGAGCCACAAAGGTCACTTGTCGGCGATGGAGCTGCAGCGGGCCGAGTTCGCTGGTTCACCTCGTGAAGCCTCGGGACCGGCGGCGCCTCGCCCGGCTTAGTGTTGAAGGCCGGAACCGCCCGTGAGCCTCCGCTCGACCCTTCACGGCCTCGGCGGCGGCAGCAAGCTCGCCGCTCACTGGCTCGAGTGGGCTGTCGAGGTCGGCGTCGGGATCGCGATGGTAGGCGTGAGTGGGGCGCGTCGGCCTGCGGAAAGACAGGACACTGCGCCTCGGCCTCGGCCGTGGGGCCAAGGCCAAGGTGACATCTTCAAGCGCGGATCGGGAAGAAGCAGCTTGGCGGGGCCGTCCTCGGCGCCCGGCCAGCGAGCTTTCGAGGCGCTGTCGTAAGCGACCTCGGCAAGTGCGAGCCTTCACCTCCATCTCCGAAGGCCCGCGGTCCTCGGCGAGACCCGCGCCTTGCCGTCAGCTCGACCCTCTTCGCCTCTAACTCCTGCTCCGCGCACCCGGCGGTCCGGCGCTTGTTAAGCAGCGTCCTGGTCGCCAGCGGCTGCCTCGCGAGCCTTCATGTCTTCCTCCTTCTCTTGGCGAATCTGGGCCTCCTTGGCAAGCTGGTCACGCTTGAGCCACTGCAGCTCGCTCTCAGCCTGCAGCGACCTCGGACATCGGCTACCTCCCCAAAGGCGGCGTCGCGAGCAGCCTTCGCCCCAGGGCAGCCTGCTTCTCCTCGTCGCAAGCCGTCGAGGCCTGAACCAGCGCCCTTTCGAATCGAAGCGTCAGGCGAACCCAGCGGAGACCAGCTCAAGCGCCCGACCACCAGCGAGGTCGGCGCCCGAAGATCTTACCGCGCGGTCAGTTCAGCAGCAACACGATCCGGGGCGAGTGGGAGGTCGGAGATAGTAGTTGGTGGAGTAGGAGGAGAGACGGCGGTGTAACCACAGCATCTGGCGGGACTGCTGCGCCCGGCAGGCTATGGCGTGGCATCGAGCAGGACACCTCGGGAGTCGCTTGGGCCATGGGGGCTGAGCTCGCCCAGCTAGCTCCACCGGGCCTCGCTTGAGGACGGCCGGGCAGGAGAGGCCTGTGCCTTGCTGTCACCTTCTTTGTGAGCAGGCGCTGCCCAGGCAGAGTCTCGGGAGCTCCCTCGGCTTCGCCGCAGGCGCCAGCCTAGCCAAGGAATACAGATATCAAGCCTTAGCGACAAAGCAAGGAATAAAACAAGAATCAAGCACTTACTGGTCATCGCTCGCGAGCTCGGGCAACCTCCGGCCATACTTGGCCGAGGCGGCTGCGGGATCAGCCTCAAGAGGCCGGGAGGCGGGAGGCACGTCTGCGGATCGCCTCGGAGCCGGGGCTGACCCGCGGAGGACCAGCCCAGTCCTTCTTCGGGATCGGGGGCAAGCTCACGCCGCCCCGCTCATCGCCATCCTCATCATCGCTCGGCAAGAGGTGGAGAGCGCAGGACCTGCGTCGGGGGAGGGGCGCTCTGGACTCCCCGTCGGTCGCCTCGGAGTCAGGCCCCTCTTCTCGCTCCTCTTCTTCCTCCTCTTCGCTGGAGTCGCCGGAGGACACGTTCACGTCGCCCGGGGCCGCGGGTCTCGGGAACCTCCGTGGAGCACGGGCCGTCCCCATTGAAGGCGGGCATGGAGTCCACCGCCTGCTCCCAATCATCTCGAAGGAGCAGGGGTGCAGGCGCCCTCAGCCTCGCCATGTCTCCCCGACCAAAGATTTGAGGACGCGGCGAGATCTTGAGTCGGCCAAGACTCTTGAGGCTCGGCGGGGCCTCCACATGAGCAATCTTGTGAAGCGGGGCCACACAGGTGCTCGGGAACTCCCTCGGGGGCGGCGCCCGGTCAGCCGCGCCCGCCATGTTGCCCGCCCACAGATCCGCGTCCATCTTCTCGGCACCGGCTTGGCGAGGATCCACGAGTTCAGCGAGACCAATCGTCGAGGTCGTGGGCTGCTCCGTGGGCAGAATCGGTCGGGGATGGATCGCCCGGCATCTACCATGACCCTTGCTCTGAAGCCTTCAATCCTCTTCCGGGCTTGAGATGGCGTTGGAGCTGCCATCGCAACAAAGCTCGCGCCTTGAAGGCGGGACAGCGAGATGTCCGGAGGTAGAAGTAGTGGCGTAGCAAGGCCCTTGAGGCTGCACCCGACATGAGCCTCACATGTAGTAGCGAAGATCGCGAAAGAAGAACAAAGTTGGGGTGGAGGTGCGAGCTTGTAGTTTGTAATGGCGGAGGGCGGAGAAGAAGAACTCAGAAAGGAGGCACGGATCGGCAGCAATGGGCGCTCACGAAGGCGGATAGAAGGTGCTTCCTTGGCCCTCGGGAAGGCGGAGCCAGCCGAGCACCTCTGCCCGTCGTTGCTGTCGCGCCACCATCCGGCGCACCAGGCAAAACCCTTCCCGACACGTTCGGCGAGTCAAAGCGGGTGAGTACCAAGCTCCGGCGGGAGTGCAGCGGCGCCATGTCTTGCTGAAACCGCGGTGAAGTAGATCTGGAGATTTGGTAGGAAGGAAAAGCGCAAGAAAGGGATCGAGCAATGACCGGAGGAGGCAAGGGAAGCAAAGCCTGAGCAGATGCGCTCTTTTGTCGATTCGCGCGATTGCTAGGGCACCCGTCCAACCAACCGTCACATGGCGCCCAAGGCCGCCGCTATTAGGGCCTGGCGCCGCGCCTTGCCCGCTTCTCTGCTCATCCAAGTCAGGCGCGCCTTGGGCCCATGGGCTCTTGTCGGTGTTGCAGGAGCAGGGGTACCCGGACTTACCTACTGCGGCTGGCGTGGCTCAAGTGGTGGCCAGCCACGGCCCATCTTCATCGGCACAAGCTCAAGACCCTCGCGAGGCCAAGCCTCATGGTAGACGGCGACGGAAGCTTCCTCGAACCGGCCTCGTCGGGCTGGCTCGCGAGGCGGAGAGATCAAGCGGGGTACCTCACGAGTGCCCATGATGCAAGCCATGACGACCAAGAGGCGCCCGGCGAGCGCCAGCCGTCGCGATGTCCTCATTTCCTCTTTGGTGCAAAGGGGGCAAGCGTGACGAGAGCATCAAGAAAAGGCATCATTTGATTGCAACAAGACCAAAGGCTGCCATAGCGGCAGGAAGGAAGTCATTGTGGGCCAAGCAGTGTCACCTGAGCCTTTGACGGCGAGGACCAACTTTAGTCGGGATAAGTGTACTAGATGTTCCCCTTCAAAATGGCCAATTGTTGGCGCCCTTCCGCTCAATATTTGGGAAGAGGCCGGGGCCTTTGCCTATAAATAGGACTAGCCACCCACAGGGTAGAGGCATCTTGGAATCGAGAGGCGATCTTGGAGGCGGCATAGAGATCAACATGAGAGAGAGAGAGAGAGAGAGAGAGACTCCCCTGGCGATTCATTGCACCAGCCAAGAACAGACCCTCGTGAGCTGTTCTTCCTTATTGTTCATCATCATTGAGGCAATCCACCACCACACCTTTGGGTAGGGTGTTACACCACAATGGTGGCCCAAACCGATATAAACCTTGTGTCTCTTGTGTTGTTCCTTTGGTAGTTTAGATCCTAGCGGCGGCGAGGTGCATGTAGGTAGGCGAGATCTCGTCGCACCCGAGTTGAACCTAGAGGTGCGGAACCCGAAATCCGGCGATCAGTGTGAATCATATAGAAGATATGATCAACATAGTGATGTTCACCATTGAAAACTACTCCATCTCACGTGATGATCGGACATGGTTTAGTTGATATGGATCACATGATCACTTAGATGATTAGAGGAATGTCTATCTAAGTGGGAGTTCTTAAGTAATATGATTAATTGAACTTTAATTTATCATGAACTTAGTCCTGGTAGTATTAGCATATCTATGTTGTAGATCAATAGCTCGCGTTTAGCTCCCCTGTTATATTTTTGATATGTTCCTAAAGAAAACTAAGTTGAAAGATGTTAGTAGCAATGATGCGGATTGGATCTGTGATCGAGGATTATCCTCATTGCTGCACGGAAGAATTATGTCCTTGATGCACCACTAGGTGACGGACAGATTGCGAGGAGCAAATCTGGAGCGTTATGAATGTTTGGCAAGCTCGATATGATGACTACTTGACAGTTTAGTGCACCATGATTCTGACCTAGAATTGGGGCTGCAAAGGCGTTTTGAAATGCCACAAAGTATATGAGATGTTCCAAGAGTTGAAATTAGTATTTCAGACTCATGCCCATGTCGAAAGGTATGAGACCTTTGACAAATACTTTGCCTACAAGATGGAGGAGAATAGCTCGGCTAGTGAGCATGTGCTCGAGAATGTCTAAGTAGTACAATCACTTGAATCAAGTAGGAGTTAATCTTCCGGATAAGATAGTGATTGTGAGTTCTCTAGTCACTATCACCAAGTTACTAGAACTTCATGATGAACTATAATATGCAAGGGATAGCAAGCGATTCCCAAGCTCTTACGTGATGCTGAAATCGTGAAGGTAGAATCAAGAAAAGCATCAAGTGTTGATGGTTGACAAGACCACTAGTTTCAAGAGAAAGGGCAAAGGAAGAAGGCGAACTTCAAAAGAGCGGCAAGCAAGTTGCTGCTCCGTGAAGAAGCCCAAAGCTAGACCCAAGCACAGGCCAGGTGCTTCTCTGCAAAGGAAATGGTCACTTGAAGTGGAACTGCCCTAGATACTTGGTGGATAAGAAGGATGGCAAAGTGAACAAAGGTATATTGGATATACATGTTATTGATGTGTACTTTACTAGTGTTTATAGCAACCCCTCGGCATTTGATCTGGTTCGGTTGCTAGGTAGTAACTTTCGAAGCAGGAGTTGAGAATGAGCAGAAACTAGTTAAGGGCAAGGTGACGATGTGTGTTGGAAGTAGTTCCAAGATTGATATGATCATCATACTTTACTCCTATACTTTCGGGATTAGTGTTTAACCTAAATAAGTGTTATTTGGTGTTTGCGTTGAGCATGAATATGATTTGATCATGTTTATTGCAATATGGTTATTCATTTAAGTTAGAGAATAATTGTTGTTCTTGTTTACATGAATAAAACCTTCTATGGTCATAAACCCAATGAAAATGGTTTGTTGAATCTCGATCGTAGTGATACACATATTCATAATATTGAAGCCAAAAGATGTAAAGTTAATAATGATAGTGCAACTTATTTGTATGCTTGCCGTTTAGAGTCATATTGGTGTAAAGCGCATGAAGAAACTCCATCTTGATGGGATTTTGGAATCACTTGATTATGAATCACTTGATGCTTGTGAACCATGCCTTATGGGCAAGATGACTAAGACTCCGTTCTCGGAACAATGGGCGAGCAAGCGACTTATTGGAAATAATACATCTTGATGTATGTGATCCGATGAGTGTTGAGGCTCATGGCGAAGTATCGTTATTTTCGACCTTCACGGATGATTGAGCGAGATATAGGTATATCTACTTGATGAAACATAAGTCTGAAACATTTGAAAAGTTCATATAATTTCAGGGTGAAGTGCTACCTCTTGGGCATGCATTGGTTTTGAAGGAAATATGCCCTAGAGGCAATAATAAAGTTATTATTTATTTCCTCATATCATGATAAATGTTTATTATTCATGCTAGAATTGTATTAACGGAAACATAATACATGTGTGAATACATAGACAAACATAGTGTCACTAGTATGCCTCTACTTGACTAGCTCGTTGATCAAAGATGGTTGACTTTCCTAACCATAGACATGAGTTGTCATTTGATTAACGAGGATCACATCATTAGGAGAATGATGTGATTGACTTGACCCATTCCGTTAGCTTAGCACTTGATCGTTTAGTTTCTTGCTATTGCTTTCTTCATGACTTATACATGTTCCTTTAACTATGAGATTATGCAACTCCGAATACCGGAAGAACACTTTGTGTGCTACCAAATGTCACAACATAAGCTGGGTGATTATAAAGGTGCTCTCTGGTGTCTCCGATGGTGTTAAGTGGGTTGGCATAGATCAGAATAGGATTTGTCACTCGATTGTCGGAGAGGTATCTCTGGCCCTCTCGGTAAGGCACATCACTATAAGACTTGCAAGCAATGTGAATAATGAGTTAGTTCGGGATGATGCATTATGGAGCAGTAAAGAGACTTGCCGTAGCGAGATTGATCTAGGTATTGAGATACCTGAAGCGATCGAATCTCGAGCAAATAACATACCGATGACAAAGGAACAACGTATGTTGTTATGCGGTTTGACCGATAAATATATTAAGTAGAATATGGAGGAACCAATATGAGCATCCGGGTTCCGCTATTGGTTATTGACGGAGACATGTCTCGGTCATGTCTACATAGTTCCGGAACCCATAGGGTCCATGCGCTTAAAGTTCAATGACGATCGGTATTATGAGTTCATATGTTTTGATGTACGAAGGTAGTTGAGTCCGGATATGATCACGGAGATGATGAGGAGTCTCGAAATGGTCGAGACATAAAGATTGATATATTGGAAGCCTATATTTGGACATCGGAAGAGTTCGGGTGAAATCGGGATTTCTGGAGATCTTGGGAGGTTCTGGAACCCCGGGGTTAATGGGCCTTGTTGGGCCCTAGTGGAGAGAGAGAGGGGCCGGCCAGGGCAGGTCGTGCGGCCCCTCCCCCTCTGGTCCGAATTGGACTAGGAAGGGGGGGGGGGCAGCGCCCCCCTTTCCTTCTCCTTCTCCCCCTTCCTTTCCCCCTCCTAGTAGGAGTAGGAAAGAGGGGAGTCCTACTCCTACTAGGAGGAGGACTCCTCCTCCTGGCGCACCCTACAGGGCCGGCCGGCCTCCCCCCTTGCTCCTTTATATACAGGTGCAGGGGGGCACCCTAGAACACACAAGTTGATCATTGATCTCTCCCAGCCGTGTGCGGTGCCACCCTCCACCATAATCCACCTCGGTCATATCGTAGCGGTGCTTGGCGAAGCCTGCGTCGATAGCTTCATCAAAAACGTCCTGCGCCGTCGTCTTGTGAAATTCTCCCTCGAGCTCTCTTGGATCGTGAGTTGGCGGGGCGTCCTTGAAGCTGAGCGTGTGCTGAGCAGCGGAGGTGCGTGCGTTCGATCTTGAGGATCGGTCGTCGTGAAGGCGTACTATTACATCAACGCGTTGTCACACGCTTCCGCTTACGGTCTCGAGGATCGTGGGCGACCTCTCCCTCTCATTGCTATGTATCACCATGATCTTGCGTGTGCGTAGGAATTTTTTGAAATTACTCGTTCCCCATGATGGCATCGAGCCATGTTATCGCGTAGATGTTATATGCGAGTAGAACACAAGTGAGTTGTGGGCGATACAAGTCATCTTGCTTACCAGCATGCCATACTTTGGTTGGCGGTATTGTTGGATGAAGCGGCCGGACCGACATTACGCATATCGCTACGGCGAGACTCTGGTTCTACCGGCGTGCTTTGCACACATGTGGCTGGCGGGTGTCGGTTTCTCAACTTTAGTTGAACCAAGTGTGACTCGCCGGTCCTTGAGAAGGTTAAAACAACACTAACTTCACGAACTATCGTTGTGGTTTTGATGCGTAGGTAAACGATTTTTGCTCAGCCCGTAGCAGCCACGTAAAACTTGCAACAACAAAGTAGAGGCGTCTAACTTGTTTTGCGAGGGCATGTTGTGATGTGATATGTTCAAGACATGATGCTATATTTATTGTATGAGGCGATCATGTTTTGTAACGAGTTATCGACAATGGCGGGGAGCCATATGGTTGTCGCTTTATTGTATGCAATGCAATAGCCATATAATTGCTTTACTTTATCACTAAGCGGTAGCGATAATCGTAGAAGCAATAGTTGGCGAGGCGACAATGATGCTCTGACGGAGATCAAGGTGTTGCGCCCGGTGGCGATGGTGATCATGATGGTGCTTTGGAGATGGAGATCAAAGGCACAAGATGATGATGGCTATATCATATCACTTATATTGATTGCATGTGTTGTTTATCCTTTATGCATCTTATTACGCTTTATTTGATGGTAGCATTATAAGATGATCTCTTCAAGGTAAAAGTGTTCTCCACAGTATGCACCATTGCCAAAGTTAGTCATGCGAGACACCACATGATGATCGGGTGTGATAAGCTCAACGTTCATCTAGCGGGTGTAAGACAGTTTTGCACCGCAGAATACTCGGGTTAAACTTGACGAGCCTAGCATATGCAGATATAGCCTCGGAACACTGAGACCGAAAGGTCGTGCGTGAATCATATAGTAGATATGATCAACATAGTGATGTTCACCATTGAAAACTACTCCATCTCACGTGATGATCGTTTATGGTTTAGTTGATGTGGATCACGTGATCACTTAGATGATTAGAGGGATATCTATCTAAGTGGGAGTTCTTAAGTAATATGATTAATTGAACTTAAATTTATCATGAACTTAGTACCTGGTAGTATTTTGCTTGTCTATGTTGTTGTAGATAGATGGCCCGCGCTGTTGTTCCGTTGAATTTTAGTGCGTTCCTTGAGAAAGAAAAGTTGAAAGATGATGGTAGAAATTACACGGACTGGGTCCGTAACCGAGATTATCCTCATTCTTGCTTACACGGAAGAATTACGTCACGGAAGCACGCTGGGTGCGAACTGCTGCAAATCTGGCGAAGGCGTTAGAGCGTCTGGCGAGCAAAGATGATGACTACTCGATAGTTGATTGTGCCATGCTTTACGGTAAACAAGTTGCTTTACGAGAAGAAGGGACCTTCAAGAAGAGCGGCAAACAAGTTGCTGCTCAAGAGAAGAAACCTAAGTCTGGACCTAAGCACGAGGCCGAGTGCTTCTCTGCAAAGCAGACTGGTCCTTTGGAGCGGAACTGCCCTAAGTATTTGGCGGATAAAAGGATGGCAAGGTGAACAAAGGTATATGTGATATACATGTTACTTATGTGTACCTTACTAGAGCTACATGATAGCTGTGGCGACTGACCCAAAATCGGCCAAATCTACGTGTGCATACCATCCCAAGATCATCTTTGGTACTCACGGTACATCGATGAAATAATCAAAGTTCAATCACACCTGAATTTATTACGATTCTCATATAGAGTCTTTATTACAATAGAATAAATTAGGCCAAAGGCCAACTCATGAGAAATAAACTACTAAAGCTGCGGGCGTAGAAGAATAAGCGAGTCCATCCAGACTCCAAGGGCAATCGCCAGCCAAGCGAGCATAGCCTCACTCTGATCGGAATAAACCTACGCAACATAAGGCGTTGCAGCCATGTAGAGTCAGCTTTTGAATAAGGCGGCAAGTCATGAAGAGAATAACAATAATAAAATTACTAACACTATATGCATTTTGGCTGTGGCGCTCTAAGTTTCATCATTTTGCGAAAAGCCAATTTTTCCGTATTCGATGGACTTGCTTGCAAATACTACAAAATTGTTGGTAGTTATTGAGATGGTTCCGCCAACCAATGTCTCATTCCCAAATTATTAAGTCATAACCCCTCCAATTAATTTATTAGTTTTAGTGTTGAGATTTCCGAATACTTCCAAGTTCGAGGCTCAATTTGTAAAGTAACAGGGACACGGCTAATCGATTAGATCTTTAACTCTGCAGAGATTTGCGCACTTTACCATAAGAATCATTCCCTCCTTTTAAGTCTTACGCACTTCAGGGTGTTTGAAGGCGGGATAGATAAACAGGGTCTTCAGAAGAGTTCTTAAGCCCTTTGCGGTACCCATCAATCCTACAGTTCTTCTACATCTCGTAGTACCGTCCAGCCAGCGTCACTACTAGGGTTGACCAGTGAGCCCATAATGGCTTGCGGCTGCAGGTAAGCTTCCGGTCAATGGGGCATCCATCCGTCTCTTATTGGCTGGGTGAAGCTTTCCGCAAGATGTCATGGCACTTCTCCATGCATCCCGACCAACCTTGGGTTCTCAGGGGTGCCGTCAACCGTCCTCCACCCGATAGTGAATTCAGAAGTCCATCTTGAGCATTGAAGTTCATGGGGTTGTCATCATCTTGACTCTCATCTTACTTATGAATTTCACTCAACCAATCCGTCTCTGAGCATAGCAAAATTAAACTACCGTCGGGCCATGGTAACAAGGGATTTGGTTCATCCTACCACATGATACTACTCAAGATTATAACTTCAAAATTTCAACTCTGCATGCATGGTGGGGAGGTATTATTCTAATGCAACAAAATCATAGGTATTATAAAGAACATGATCAAAGACTTGCCTTCTTTGGCGATCTTCGTGAGCTAAGGACTCGTAGTAGCAAGCTTAGCACTCAGGAAACTCTCTGAGACAAACAATAATCACAATAAGCATATAGCATATCATCACTCAACACAATAGCATAGTAACACAACACACCAAAACAAAGCGAATCAAAACCCAAAGGAAAAACTCAAAGAATCCAACTCAAAGTTTTCCTACTTCAAACAACAACTAGAAATAGTTTTACATAAAAGAAATTTCTTAACATAACCTAATCATGGGTTTATGTTAACTAAACAGAAAAAGAATGCATTATGCAACTAGGAGCAAAAAGAATCAACAAAAGCTATTATAAAACTCCTATTAGGCCTAATTCAAATTCTATTAAGAAAAATAAAATAAAAGTTTTATTTATTATAAATAAAAGTTCATGCCCTAAAGTGACAGAAACTAACCTAGAATAATCAATCACATATGAGAAATAAATTTATTTGCTAATTAAAATAATAGGAAAATAGTAGCTAGTTAATTAATTAAGAATAACATGATTCTGATTAAAACTATTTTTTATTAATCCTAAAATGCCCAAATAAATTCCTACGGTTAGGTAATGTAAAAAACAAAGTTGGGACAAAAGAATCATATAAAATAATTTTCTAGCTCATTTTATAGCAGATTTACTATTCTGACTAAATCTAAAATAAAGCAATTATAAATAATATTAAAATAGCTAATTATATTATCTACAGAAACTATAAGAAATTTGCAAACCAACAAAAAAAGAATCACTTAAAAATATTAAGTAGAATAAAAGATATGAATTTTCAAATCTGAAACTATTACGCTAAAAGCAGAGAAACGAAAATAAAGAAAAAAATGGGCTAAATGGGCTAACTAGCATGGCGTAACTTAACTAAAAGCGGGACCCTAGGGTTAAGCAGATCGGGCCGATCTAAAAATAAAACCTAACTTAAACTAAGCGGAGCGAACGGGGTAAAAGCGGTTTTATTTAAAGAGATACCCCTTGAGGTTCTAATCTAACGCACAAAGGAAATATGCCCTAGAGGCAATAATAAAGTTATTATTTATTTCCTTATATCATGATAAATGTTTATTATTCATGCTAGAATTGTATTAACGGAAACATAATACATGTGTGAATACATAGACAAACAGATAGTCACTAGTATGCCTCTACTAGACTAGCTCATTAATCAAAGATGGTTATGTTTCCTAACCATAGACATGTGTTGTCATTTGATTAATGGGATCACATCATTAGGAGAATGATGTGATTGACATGACCCATTCCGTTAACTTAGCACTTGATCGTTTAGTATATTGCTATTGCTTTCTTCATGACCTATACATGTTCCTGTAACTATGAGATTATGCAACTCCGTTTACGGAGGAACACTTTGGGTACTACCAAGCGTCACAAAGTAATTGGGTGATTATAAAAAGTACTACAGGTGTCTCCAAAGGTACTTGTTGGGTTGGCGTATTTGAGATTAGGTTTTGTCACTCCGATTGTGGAGAGGTATCTCTGGGCCTTCTCGGTAATACACATCACATAAGCCTTGCAAGCATTACAACTAATGAGTTAGTTGTGAGATGATGTATTATTGGAGCGAGTAAAGAGACTTACGATAGCGAGATTGAACTAGGTATTGGATACGGCGATCGAATCTCGGGTAAGTAACATACCGATGACAAAGGAACAACGTATATATCGTTATCGGTTTGACGATAAAGATCTTCGTAGAATATGTAGGAACCAATATGGGCATCCAGGTTCCGCTATTGGTTATTGACCGAGAATGGTTCTAGGTCATGTCTACATAGTTCTCGAACCCGTAGAGTCCCATGCAACAACGTTTGATGACGAGTTCATTATGAGTTTATAAGTTTTGATGTACGAAGGTTGTTGAGTCCGGATGTGATCACGGACATGACGAGAGTCTCGAAATGGTCGAGACATAAAGATTGATATATTGGAAGCCTATGTTTGGACTTGGAAGGTTCGGATGAAAACAGAAGTTCTACGGAACATGGGAGTTACGGAACCCCGAAGTCAATGGGCCTTGATGGGCCATAGGGAGAAGAGGAAGGGCCGGCCGGGGCAGGCGCGCGCCCCCCCCTCTAGTCGAATAGGACAAGGAGGAGGCCCCTTCCCTCTTCCCCTCCTCAATCCTAATCCAACTAGGAAGGGGGTCCTACTCCGGTGGGAGTAGGACTCCTCGGCCGCCCCCTTTGGTTGGCCGCACCTTGCTCCTTTATATCTGAGGCAGGGGCACCCAGGACACACAAGTTGATCTCGGATCGTTCCTTAGCCGTGTCGGTGCCCCCTCCACCATATTCCACTTGGTCATATCGTCGCGGAGCTTAAGTGAAGCCCTGCGCGTGAGAAGTCATATCGTCGCGGAGCTTGGCGAAGCCCTGCGTCGGTGGAGCATCATCATCGTCCTGCGCCGTCGTCTTGTGGAACTCATCCCGGCACTTTCTTTGGATCGGGCCGGGGATCGTCATCGAGCTGAGCGTGTGCAGAACTTCGGAGGTGCCGTCGTTCGGTGCTTGGATCGGTCGGATCGTGAAGGCGTCGACTACATCAACAGCGTTGTTATAGCGCTTCGCTTTCGGTCTCACAGTGCGTGGACGGACCTCTCCCTCTCGTTGCTATGCCATCACCATGGTCTTGCGTGTGCGTAGGAAATTTTTGAAATTACTCGTTCCCCAGCGATGGCATCGAGCCTGGTTTTATCGTTGATGTCATATGCAGAGTAGAACACAAGTGAGTTGTGGGCGATATAAGTCATACTACTTACCAGCATGTCATACTTTGGTTGGCGGTATTGTGAGATGAAGCGGCCGGACCGACATTACAGCGTCGCTTCGAGACTGGTTTCACCGCTTGAGCACTAGTTGCTTAAAGGTGACGGCGGGTGTCATTTCTCTCACTTTAGTTGAACCGAGTGTGGCTCGCCGGTCCTTGCGAAGGTTAAAACAGCACCAACTTGACAAACTATCGTTGTGGTTTTGATGCGTGAGGTAAACGGTTCTTGCTCAGCCGTAGCAGCCACGTAAAACTTGCAACAACAAAGTAGAGGGCGTCTAACTTGTTTTTGCAGGGCATGTTGTGATGTGATATGGTCAAGGCGTGATGCTATATTTTATTGTATGAGATGATCATGTTTTGTAACGAGTTATCGACAATGGCGGAGCCATATGGTTGTCGCTTTATTGTATGAAATGCAAAAGCCATGTAATTGCTTTACTTTATCACTAAGCGATAGCGATAGTCGTAGAAGCAATAGTTGGCGAGGCGACAACGATGCTACGATGGAGATCAAGGTGTCGCGCGGTGGCGATGGTGATCATGGCGATTGCTTGGCGATGGAATCACAAGCACAAGATGATGATGACCATATCATATCACTTATATTGATTGCATGTGATGTTTATCCTTTATGCATCTTATCTTGCTTTGATTGCGGTAGCATTATAAGATGATCTCTCACTAAAATTATCAAGAAGTGTTCTCCACGAGTATGCACCGTTGCGAAAGTTCTTCGTCTTTGAGACACCACGTGATGATCGGGTGTGATAGGCTCTCGTTCAAATACAGCGGGTGCAAAACAGTTGCATGCAGCGAATACTCGAGTTAAACTTGGCGAGCCTAGCATATAACAGATATGGCCTCGGAACACGGAGACCGAAAGGTCGGCGTGAATCATATAGTAGATATGATCAACATAGTGATGTTCACCATTGAAACTACTCCATCTCACGTGATGATGGGACATGGTTTAGTTGATTTGGATCACGTAATCACTTAGATGACTAGAGATGTCGTCTAAGTGGGAGGTTTTAATATGATTAATTAAACTTAAATTTATCATGAACTTAGTACTGATAGTATTTTGCTTGTCTATGTTTCTTTGTAGATAGATGGCTCGTCTTTGTTGTTCCGTTGAATTTTAATCGTTCCTTGAGAAAGCAAAGTTGAAAGATGATGGTAGCAATTACGGACTGGGTCCGTAACGAGATTATCCTCATTGCTGCACGGGAAAATTACGTCTGGAAGCACCGCTGGGTGCGAACCTGCTGCGGAACAACGCGAGAAGTTGTGAGCGTCTGGCGAGCAAAGTGATGACTACTCGATAGTTCGATGTGCCATGCTTCGACTTAGAACCGGGTCTTCAACGGCGTTTTGAGCGTCATGGAGCATATGAGATGTTCCGGAGTTGAAGTTAATATTTCAAGCAAATGCCGGATTGAGAGATATGAAGTCTCCAATAAGTTCTATAGCTGCAAGATGGAGAGAATAGTTACATCGGTGAACATATACTCAAAATGTGCAGGTATAATAATCACTTGATTCAAGCTGGGAGTTAATCTTCGGATGATAGTGTCATGTCATTGACAGAATTCTCAATCACTGCCACCAAGCTACAAGAGCTTCGTGATGAACTATAATATGCAAGGGATGACCAAAACAATTCCGAGCTCTTATGCAATGCTAAAAAGCAGCGGAGGTAGAAATCAAGAAAGAGCATCAAGTGTTGATGGTCAACAAGACCACTAGTTTCAAGAAAAGGGCAAAGGAAGAAGAGGAACTTCAAAAGAACAGCAAGAAAGTTGCTGCTCAGAGAAGAAACCCAAGTCTGGACCTAAGCTGAAACTAAGTGTTTTTCTGCAAACAAAGCTGGACCTTTGAGCGGAACTGCCCCAAGTATTTGGCGGATAAGAAGGATGGCAAGGTGAACAAAGGTATATGTGATATACATGTTATTGATGTGTACCTTACTAATACTGCGATAGTACTGGGTATTTGATCTGGTTACATTGCTAATATTTGCAACTCGAAGCAGGAACTACGGATTAAGCGAAGATTGGCTAAGGGCGAGGTGACGATGCGGCGTGGGAAATGGTTCCAAAGTCGATGTGATCGCATGATTGACACGCTACCTCTACATCTACCATCGGGATTAGTTTTAGACCTAAATAATTGTTATTTGGTGCGGCGTTAAGCATGAACATTATATCTGGATCTTGTTTGATGCGAGGCGGTTATTCATTTAAATCAGAGAATAATGGTTGTTCTATTTATATGAATAATATCTTTTATGGTCATGCACCCTTGAAGAGTGGTCTATTTTTATTGAATCTCGACAGTAGTGATACACATATTCATAATGTTGAAACCAAAAGATGCAGAGTTGATAATGATAATGCAACTTATTTGTGGCACTTGCCGTTTAGGTCATATCGATTGTAAAGCGCATGAAGAAACTCCATCTTGATGGACTTTTGGAATCACTTGATTATGAATCACTTGGTACTTGCGAACCGTGCCTCATGGGCAAGATGACTAAAAGCCGTTCTCGGAACTATGGGCGAGCAACTGATTTGTTGGAAATCATACATCTTGATGTTTGTGGTCCAATGAATGTTGAGGCCTTGGCGGGTATCGTTATTTTCTCACCTTCACAGATGATTTGAGCAGATATGGGTATATCTACTTAATGAAACACAAATCTGAAACATTTGAAAAGTTCAAAGAATTTGAGTGAAGTGGAAAATCATCGTAACAAGAAAATAAAGTTTCTCGATCTGATCGTGGAGGAGAATATTTGAGTTCTGAGTTTGGTTTACATTTGAAACAATGTGGAATAGTTTACAACTCCATACCGGAACACCACGGAGAAATGGTGTGTCGAGCGTCGTGTCGTACTTTACTTGATATGGTGCGATCTATGATGTCTCTTCTGATTTACGCTATCGTTTTGGGGTTATGCTTTAGAGGCGGCGCATTCACGTTAAATAGGGCACCATCTAAATCCGTTGAGGCGACACCTTATGAACTGTGGTTTGGCAAGAAACCAAAGTTGTCGTTTCTTAAAGTTTGGGGCTGCGATGCTTATGTGAAAAACTTCAACGGATAAGCTCGAACCCAAATCGAATGTGTCTTCATAGGATACCCAAAGGAGACTGTTGGGTACACCTTCTATCACAGATCTGAAGGCAAGATTTTCGTTGCTAAATTGGATCCTTTCTAGAAGGAGTTTCTCTCGAAAGAAGTGAGTGGGAGGAAAGTAGAACTTGATGAGATAAGCTGTATCTGCTCCCTTATTGGAAGGTAGTTCATCACAGAAAGCGGTTCTGTGACAACTACACCAATTAGTGAGAAACTAATGATGATGATCATGAAACTTGAGATCAAGTTACTCTTGAACCTCGTAGGTCAACGAGTAAAATCGCACAGTGATGCGGTAATCCTATTACGGAAGTCATGTTACTTGACCATGGCGAACCTACAAACTATGAAGAAGCGATGGTGAGCCAGATTCATGAAATGGCTGGAAGCCATGAAATCTGAGATGGGATCCATGTATGAGAACAAAGTATGGACTTTGGTTGACTTGCCGATGATCGGCAAGCCATTGAGAATAAATGGATCTTTAAGAAGAAAGGCGCCGATGGTAATGTAGCTGTCTACAAAGCTCGACTTGTTGCAAAGGTTTCGACAAGTTCAAGGGGTTGACTACGATGAGACTTTCTCACCCGTGGCGATGCTTAAGTCTGTCCGAATCATGTTAGCAATTGCGCATTTTATGATTATGAAATTTGGCAAATGGATGTAAAACTGCATTCTTGAATGGATTTCTAGAAGAAGAGTTGTATATGATGCAACAGAAGGTTTTGTTGATCAAAGGTGCTAACAAAGTGTGCAAGCTCAGCGATCAATTTATGGTGCAGTGCAAGCCTCTCGGAGTTGGAATAAGCGCTTTGATAGTGTGATCAAAGCATATGGTTTATCTGAGACTTTTGGAGAAGCTTTGTATTTACAAGAAAGTGAGTGGGAGCTCTGTAGCATTTCGATATTATATGTGGATGACATATTATTGATTGGAAATGATATAGAATTTCTGGATAGCATAAAGGATACTTGAATAAAGTTTTTCAATGAAAGACCTCGGTGAAGCTGCTTACATATTGGGCATCAAGATCTATAGAGATAGATCAAGGCGCAATTGGACTTTCACAAAGCACATACCTTGATAAAGTTTTGAAGAAGTTCAAAATGGATCGAGGCAAAGAAAGGTTTTTACGTATTACAAGGTGTAAGATTGAGTCAGACTCAATGCCCGACCACAGCGAGAAGATAGAGAGAAAATGAAAGATGTTCCTATGCTTCAGCCATAGGCTCTATCATGTATGCAATGCTGTGTACCAGACTGGCGTATGCTTAGCTGTAAGCTTGGCGGGAAGGTACCAAAGTAATCGAGGTGGATCCTTTGGACAGCGGTCAAGAACATCTGAAATACGAAAAGGACTAAGGATATGTTTCTCGTATATGGAGGTGACAAAGAGCTAGTCGTAAATGGTTACGTCGATGCAAGCTTTGACACTGATCGAGACGATTCTAAATCGCAAACCGGATCGTGTTTTTATTAAGCGGTGGGCTGTCGGTTGGTGCAGTTCTAAACAAAGCGTCGTGGCGGGATCTACATGTGAAGCGGAGTACATAGCTGCTTGGAGCAGCAAATGAAGAGTGCGGATGAAAGAGTTCATTTCCGATCTAGGTGTCATACCTAGTGCATCGGGACCAATGAAGATCTTCGTGACAATCTTGGTGCAATTGCCTTGGCAAAGGAATCCAGATTTCACAAGAGGACCAAGCATATCAAGAGGCGCTTCAATTCCATTGGGACCAAGTCAAGTGGGAGACATAGAGATTTGCAAAATACATACGGATCTGAATGTTGCAGACCCGTTGACTAAGCCTCTTCCACGAGCAAAACATGATCAGCACCAAGACTCCATGGGTGTTAGAATCATTCTTGTGTAATCTAGATTATTGACTCTAGTGCAAGTGGGAGGCTGAAGGAAATATGCCCTAGAGGCAATAATAAAGTTATTATTTATTTCCTTATATCATGATAAATGTTTATTATTCATGCTAGAATTGTATTAACGGAAACATAATACATGTGTGAATACATAGACAAACAGATAGTCACTAGTATGCCTCTACTAGACTAGCTCATTAATCAAAGATGGTTATGTTTCCTAACCATAGACATGTGTTGTCATTTGATTAATGGGATCACATCATTAGGAGAATGATGTGATTGACATGACCCATTCCGTTAGCTTAGCACTTGATCGTTTAGTATATTGCTATTGCTTTCTTCATGACCTATACATGTTCTGTAACTATGAGATTATGCAACTCCGTTTACGGAGGAACACTTTAGGTACTACCAAGCGTCTAGCGTAAGCTGGGTGATTATAAAGGTACTACTACAGGTGTCTCCAAAGGTACTTGTTGGGTTGGCGTATTTGAGATTAGGTTTTGTCCTCCGATTGTCGGAGAGGTATCTCTGGGCCTTCTCGGTAATACACATCACATAAGCCTTGCAAGCATTACAACTAATGAGTTAGTTGTGAGATGATGTATTCGGAGCGAGTAAAGAGACTTACGATAGCGAGATTGAACTAGGTATTGGATACGGCGATCGAATCTCGGGTAAATAACATACCGATGACAAAGGAACAACGTATATCGTTATGCGGTTTGACCGATAAAGATCTTCGTAGAATATGTAGGAACCAATATGGGCATCCAGGTTCGCTATTGGTTATTGACCGAGAATGGTTCTAGGTCATGTCTACATAGTTCTCGAACCCGTAGGGTCCATGCGCAACGTTCGATGTGAGTTCATTATGAGTTTATAAGTTTTGATGTACGAAGGTTGTTGAGTCCGGATGTGATCACGGACATGGCGAGGAGTCTCGAAATGGTCGAGACATAAAGATTGATATATTGGAAGCCTATGTTTGGACTTGGAAGGTTCGGATGAAAGCAGGAATTCTCGGAACAGAAGTTACGGAACCCCAGAAGTCAATGGGCCTTGATGGGCCATAGGGAGAAGAGGAAGGGCGGCCGGGGCAGGCGCGCCCCCCCTCTGGTCGAATAGGACAAGGAGGAGGCGCCCCTCTTCCCCTCCCCAATCCTAATCCAACTAGGAAAGGGGGAGTCCTACTCGGTGGGAGTAGGACTCCTCGGCGCAGCCCCCTTGGGCTGGCCGCACCCCCTTGCTCCTTTATATCTGACAGGCGGGGGCACCCCATGACACACAAGTTGATCTCGGATCGTTCCTTAGCAGTGTCGGTGCCCCCTCCACCATATTCCACTTGGTCATATCGTCGCGGAGCTTAAGTGAAGCCTGCGCGGAGAAGTCATATCGTCGCGGAGCTTAGGCGAAGCCCTGCGTCGGTGGAGCATCATCATCGTCCTGCCCCGTCGTCTTGTGGAACTCATCCCGACACTTTCTTTGGATCGGGCCGGGGATCGTCATCGAGCTGAGCGTGTGCGAGAACTTCGGAGGTGCCGTCGTTCGGTGCTTGGATCGGTCGGATCGTGAAGGCGTCGACTACATCAACAGCGTTGTTATAGCGCTTCGCTTTCGGTCTCACAGTGCGTGGGCGGTGTAAGTGCATCTAGTGCTATATAGTGATTTTGGTGAATTGAAGACTTATAGGTTAAGTAACTAATGCATTTGTGAGTGTACCGCGAGGTCTATAAGTCTATGAGGAGTTTGATATTTCTGATGAAAAATCGACCCCTAAAAATGAAGTTCTTCAAGCTGAAGACTTTGATATTGAAGACTTTACGAAGACTTTGAAAGTGAAGAAATTGGTGTGATCACGAAGACTTGGTATTACGGCGAGGAACATGAAGCGTGAAGACTTTTGTTTCGTAGTTTCATTTTCTCTTTCTTGAGTCATAGGAAACACCCGTCTTTGTTAAAGAAATTCGAGAAATACTAAGGAAAATTTCCATTTGATGCTCAACTCAAAATCCTACACTACCAATCCCTTGAGTGAAGCTTTTGGAAATCTCATTGATTCAGTCAATTTC
>JAHIAM010005963.1:0-25319 GCA_021605205.1 Aegilops longissima
ATCCGCACCAGTGATGCGGTAATCCTATTCTAGAAGTCATGTTACTAGACCATGATGAACCTACGAACTATGAGAAGCGATGATGAGCCCGATTCATGAAATGGTTTGAGACCATGAAATCTGAGATGGGATCCATATATGAGAACAAAGTGTGGACTTTGATGGACTTGCTCGATGATCGACAAGCCATGTTAAATAAATGGATCTTCAAGAGGAAGGCGGACAACGATAGTAGTGTTACTATACGCAAAAGCTCGACTTGTCACAAAAGGTTTTCGACAAGTTCAAGGAGTTGACTACAAATGAGATTTTCTCAAGCATGTAGCGATGCTTAAGTCTGTCCGAATCATGTTAGCAATTGCCACATTTATGAAATCTGGCAAATGGATGTCAAAACTACGTTCTTTAATGGATTTATTAAAGAAGAGTTGTATATGATGCAATCCGAAGGTTTTGTCAATCCTAAAGGAGCTAACAAAATGTGCAGCTCAGGTGATCCATCTATGGATTGGTGCAAGCATCTCGGAGTTGGAATAAGCGCTTTGATAGTGTGATCAAAGCATATGGTTTTATCTGAGACTTTTGGAGAAGCCTGTATTTACAAGAAAGTGAGTGGGAGCACTACAACATTTCGATAAGTATATGTGAATGACATATTGTTAATCGGAAATAATGTAGAATTATTACGCAAAGCATAAAGGAGTATTTGAAAGGAGTTTCTCAAAGAAGGACCTCGGTGAAGCTGCTTACATATTGAGCATCAAGATCTATAGAGATAGATCAAGGCGGCTTGATAAGTTTTTCAATAAGTACATACCTTGTCAAGATTTTGAAGTAGTTCAAAATGGAACAGCCAAAGAAAAGAGTTCTTGCCTGTGTTACAAGGTGTGAGATTGAGTAAGACTCAAAATCCGACCACGGCGAGAAGATAGAAAGAGAATGAAAGTCATTCCTATGCATCAGCCATAGGTTCTATAAAGTATGTCATCTTGTGTACGGATCTATTGCATACCCTACCACTATGCTTGGCAAGGGAGTGCAATAGTGATCTAGGAAGTAGATCAATGGACAGCGGTCAAAATTATCCTTAGTAGAATAAGGATATGTTTCTCGATTATGGAAGTGACAAAAGGTTAAGTGCGTAAAGGTTACGTCGATGCAAGTTTTGACACCGATCTGGATGACTCTAAGTCACGATCTAGATACATATTGAAAGTGGGAGCAATTAGCTAGAGTAGCTCCGTGCGAGCATTGTAGACATAGAGATTTGCAAAATACTTACGGCTCTGAATGTGCCGGACCGTTGACTAAAATTATCTCACAAGCAAAACATGATCACACCTTAGTACTCTTTGGGTGTTAATCACATGGCGATGTGAACTAGATTACTGACTCTAGTAAACCCTTTGGGTGTTGGTCACATATCGATGTGAACTATGGTGTTAACCACATATAGATGTGAACTCTTGATGTTGAATCACATGGCGATGTGAACTAGATTATTGACTCTAGTGCAAGTGGGAGGCTGAAGGAAATATGCCCTAGAGGCAATAATAATGTTATTATTTATTTCCTTATATCATGATAAATGTTTATTATTCATGCTAGAATTGTATTAACGGAAACATAATACATGTGTGAATACATAAACCTCTGAGTGTCACTAGTATGCCTCTACTTGACTAGCTCGTTAATCAAAGATGGTTATGTTTCCTAACCATGAACAAGGAGTTGTTATTTGATTAACGGGATCACATCATTAGTTGAATGATCTGATTGACATGACCCATTCCATTAGCATAGCACCTGATCGTATAGTTTGTTGCTAGTGCTTTTCTTCATGACTTATACATGTTCCTATGACTATGAGATTATGCAACCCGTTTGCCGAGGAACACTTTGGGTGCTACCAAGCGTCTGGCGTAACTGGGTGATTATAAAGGTACATTCAGGTGTCTCCGAAGGTACATGTTGGGTTGGCATATTTGAGATTAGGATTTGTCACTCCGATTATCGGAGAGGTATCTCTGGGCCCTCTCGGTAATGCACATCACATAAGCCTTGCAAGCATTTCAACTAATGTGTTAGTTGTGAGATGATGTATTACGGAGCGAGTAAAGAGACTTGCCGATGTGAGATTGAACTAGGTATTGGATACCCGAAGCGATCGAATCTCGGGCAAATGTAATATACCGATGACAAAGGGAACAAGCGTATGTTGTTATTATGCGGTCGACCGATAAAGATCTTAGCGAGAATATGTAGGAGCCAATATGGGCATCCAGGTCCCGCTATTGGTTATTGACGGAGATGTGTCTCGGTCATGTCTACATGTTCTCGAACCGTGGAGATCCATGCGCTTAAGGTTTGATGTGAGTTATATTATGAGTTTATGAGTTTTGATGTACCGAAGGAGTTGAGTCCGGATGAGATCGGGGACATGACGAGTCTCGAAATGGTCGAGGCGTAAAGATCGATATATTAGGCGACTATATTCGGACGCCGGAAGGGTTCTGAGTGGTTCGGGTATTTTCGAATGGGGAGTTCAGGATTACGGGAGATAATGGGCCTTGATGGGCTTTAGTGGGAAGAGGAAAAAAAGGCTGCTGCCCCCTCCCCTCTAGTCCGGGTGGACTAGGGAAAGAGGCAGCCACCTTTCCTACTCCTCCTATTCCTTCTCCCTTCCTCCCTCTTGGTGGACTCCTACTAGGACTTGGAGACCTAGTAGGACTCCACCAGTGCCCTGTAAACCCTAGGCCAGCCACCCTCCCTTGCTCCTTTATACTCTGAGGCAGGGGCACCCCATAGACACACAAAGTTGATCTACGGATCGTTCCTTAGCCGTGTGGTGCCCCTTCCACCAAATTCCACCTCGATCATGTCGTTGCAGTGCTTAGGTGAAGCCTGCGCGGTAACACATCAAGATCGTCCTGCCCGTCGTCTTGTGGAACTCTTCCCAGCCTTTGCTGGATCGGGCCAGGGGATGCGTCATCCAGCTGAGCGTGTGCCAGAACTCGGAGGTGCGAATGCAGTACTTGGATCGGTCGGATCGTGGAGAGCGTCTGACTACATCAACAGCGTTGTTATAGCGCTTCCGCTTTCGGTCTCTGATGCGTGGACGGACCTCTCCCTCTCGTTGCTATGCCATCACCATGGTCTTGTGTGATCGTAGGAAAATTTTGAAATTACTCGTTCCCCAACATATATATATATATATATATATATATATATATATAAATTAAGCTGTGTCCACCATAGCTTGCGAGAGAACTAGTTAAGAAGTGCGCTAAACTTTTAACAGTTTAAAAGTTATCAAAAATATAGAATAAATTTGGGAGCATCTCTATAATGTAGTAAGATGATCCAGCGGAGGATTGTCAAAATATGCATCTATGTCCTCGCTTCAAAATAATAAGCATTTTCAGCTCTTTGCGACATAAATATATCTTGAACTATTTGTTTTTTTTATCCGGGACACATACAGTCTTATTTTTTAATCCTCCGTTGGATCATATTATATATAGGTGTGTTGGTTCAGTATTTTTCAGAATTTTTGAGAACTTTTGCACCGTTGGAACCCTAACTAGTTACGTAACAACATAATAAAAATCCTACTCCTATATATATATATATATATACATATATATATACATATATACATACATATATACATATATACATATATATATATATATATATATATATACATACATATATATATATATAGGTTGCTGTTATAAGAATGATCATGATGCCCTCATGTCCATATTTTATTTTATCGACACCTCTACCTATAAACATGTGGACATATTTATAGTTATCCGCTTCGCTTGAGGATAAGCGAGGTCTAAGCTTGGGGGAGTTGATCGTCCATTTGCATCATGCTTTATATCATTATTTATTGCATTATGGTGCTGTTATCACACATTATGTCACAATACTTATGCCTATTCTCTCTTATTTTACAAGGTTTACATGAAGAGGAGAATGCGGCATTTGGAATTACAGGGCTGGAAAAGGGCAAATATTAGAGACCTATTCCACACAACTCCAAAAGTCCTGAAACTCCACGGAAGTTATTTTGGAAATAATAAAAATCTTGGCGAAGAAAATACAGAGGGACCCACACCACAGCCACGAGGGTGGGGCGCCCTACCCCAGGCGCGCCCCTGCCTCGTGGGCCCGTGGTAACCCTCCGGTGCCCATCTTCTGCTATATGAAGTCTTAGTCCGAGAAAAATCAGAAGCAAGCTTTGGGAAGAAACTCCGCCCGACACGAGGTGGAACCAATCTAGGGCTCCGTGAGCTGTTACTGCCAGGAAACTTCCCTCGGGAGAAGGAAATCATCACCATCGTCATCACTGCGCTCCTCTCAAAGACAAATTACCTTATTTACACTTGTTATCCGTTACCCGTTACAAATTACCTTACCACAAAACTATATGTTACCAATAATTTGGTGCTTGTAGAGAATACCTTGCTGAAAACGCTTATCATTTCATACGCTCCTCGTTGGGTTCGACACTCTTACTTATCGGAAGGACTACATAGTTCCCCCTATACTTGTGGGTCATCAAGGCTCTTTTAAGCGCCGCTGCGAGGATTGAAGTGCCTTTGATAGGTGGAATTTAGTAAGGAAAAATTTATATAGTGTGCTGAAATTTCATCACTTGTTACTATGGAAAGTAATCCTTTGAGGGCTTGTTAGGGTATCTTCACCCGACCGGTAGAAGCGAAGTTGCTCCTCAACCTAATGAACCTACTGAAAATGTTTACTTTGAAATTCCTTGGTATGATAGAAGCGCTAGCTAATCCTTTTGGGAGATGGAACATTGCATCCCGATTTACACTTAATCTATGTGGATGAAGTTTGTGAATTATTTAAGCTTGCGGTATGCACGATGATGTTATCAAGAATAAGCTATTCCTTTATCTTTGAAGGAGATGCATTGACATGGTATAGGCTATGTGATGATATGGGATCATGGGACTACAAGTGATTGAAATTGGAATTTTATCGGAAGTTTTATCCTATGCATCTTGTTCATCGTTGATCGTAATTATATATATAATTTTGGCCTCATGAAGGAGAAAGCATCACTCAAGCTTGGGGAGGCTTAAGTCAATGTTATATTCATGCCTTAATCATGAGCTCTCAAGAGAAATGATTATTCAAAAATTTATGCTCGGCTTTCTGACAACAATCGCTCCATGCTCGATACTTCTTGTAGAGGCTTTTTTATGATGAAGACTATTGAGTTCAAATGGGATTTATTGGAAAGAATTAAACGCAACTCTGAAGATTGGGATCTCGACGAAGGTAAGGAGTCAGGTATAACACCTAAGTTTGATTGTGTCAAATCTTTTATGGATACCGATGTTTTCCATAAATTTAGCACTAAATATGGACTTGACTCTGAGATAGTAGCTTATTTTTGTGAATCTTTTGCTGCTCATGTTGATCTCTCTAAGGAGATGTGGTTTAAATATCATGCTCCCATAGAAGTAAAAGTAGTTGAACCTATTAAAGTTGAAGAAAAGACTATCACTTATGATGATCCTATTGTTCCTACTACTTATGTTGAGAAACCACCTTTCCCTGTTATGATAAAGGATCATGCTAAAGCTTCAACTGTAGTCAACAAAAGTAATATTAGGACACACAAACCCCTGAGCAAGTTTAAGTTGAACCTAATATTGCTATGGTTAAGGATCTCTTGGCGGATAATATTGATGGGCATGTTATTTATTTACGTGAGAAACTTCTAGAATTGCTAAACCTGGTGCTAAAGATAGCGTAGAACTGTGGTAGGCATGCCTATTATTTCTGTTAAAATAGGAGATCATTGTTATCATGGCTTATGTGATATGGGTGCTAGTACTAGTGCAATACCTATTTCTTTATATCAAGAAATTATGCATGATATTGCACCCGCTGAGTTAGAAGAAATTGATGTCACCATTAAGCTTGCCAATAGAGATACTATTTCACCGATCGGGATTGTTAGAGATGTTGATGTCTTGTGTGGGAAAGTTAAATATCGTGCAAATTTTCTTGTTCTTGGTTCCCCACAAGATAGTTTTTGTCCCATTATATTTGGTAGACCCTTCTTGAATACTATTGGTTTGGATGATATGTCTCATGAGTTTATTTTTAAAATTTCATAGACAACCCCATGATGAGAATTGCCTAGTAAGGATGAAATTATTGGTCTTGCTTCTATTGCCATGCCTCCTAATGATCCTTTAGAACAATATTTGCTAGACCATGAAAATGATATGTTTATGAATGAAAGAAGGGAAATAGATGAAGTATTCTTTAAACAAGGACCTATTCTGAAACACAACTTGCCTGTTGAAATCCTAGGGGATCCTCCTCCACCCAAGGGTGATCCCGTGTTTGAGCTTAAACCTTTGCCTGATAATCTTAAATATGCTTATCTTGATGAAAAGTATATCCTATTATTATTAGTGCTAACCTTTGGAGAAGGAGGAAGAAAAATTATTGAAAACTACGAAGAAGCATCGTGCTTCTATTGGATATACTCTTGATGATCTTAAGAGCATTAGTCACTCTATGTCAACACAAAATAAACTTGGAGGAAGGCGCCAAACCAGTTATTGCACATCAGCGGAAGTTAAATCCTAAGATGAAAGAAGTGGTATGAAAGGAAATATTAAAGCTCCTTGAGGCAGGTATAATTTATCCGTTCTTGATAGTCGGTGGGTAAGTCCTGTCCGTTGTGTCCCTAAGAAGGGAGGTATTCTGTCATTCCTAATGATAAAGATGAATTGGTTCATAAAGAATTATTACAGGTTATAGGATGGTAATTGATTTCTGAAAATTAAATAAAGCTATTAAAAAGATCATTACCCTTGCCATTCATTGATCAAATGCTAGAAAGATTATCCAAACACACACATTTTGCTTTCTAGATGGTTATTCTGGTCTCTCTCAAATACGTATAAATTTGATGATCAAGCAAAGACCACTTTTACTTGCCCTTTCGGTACTTTTGCTTATAGACATATGCCTTTTGGTTTATGTAATGCACCTGCTACCTTTCAAAGATGCATGATGGCTATATTCTCTGACTTTTATGAAAAGATTTGTGAGGTTTTCATGGATGACTTCTCCGTTTATGTATCCTATTTTGATGATTGATTGAGCAACCTTTATCGAGTTTTGCAGAGATGTGAAAGGTAACCTTGTCTTCAATTGCGAGAAGTGCCACTTTATGGTTAATGAAGGTATTGTCTTGGGGCATAAAATTTCTGAAAGAGGTATCGAAGTTGATAAAGCTAAAGTTGATGCTATTGAAAAGATGCCACATCCCAAGGACATCAAAGGTATAAGAATTTTTCTTGGTCATGCTGGTTTTCATAGGAGGTTCATTAAGGACTTCTCAAAAATTTCTCGGCCTCTGACTTATCTATTACAAAAGGATATTCCTTTTGTCTTTGATGATGATTGTGTAGAAGCATTGATTTCTGCACCTATTGTTCAGCCACCTGATTGGAATTTACCCTTTGAAATTATGTGTGATGCTAGTGATTATGCTATAGGTGCTGTTCTAGGGCAAAGAGTTGATAAGAAAATAAATGTTATTCAATATGCTAGTAAAACTCTAGATAATGCCCGGACAAATTATGCTACCACTGAAAAAGAATTTTTAGCGATTGTTTTTGCTTGTGATAAGTTTAGACCTTATATTGTTGATTCTAAAGTAACTATTCACACTAATCATGCTGCTATTAAATACCTTATGGAATAGAAAGATGCTAAACCTAGACTTATTAGATGGGTTCTCTTGCTACAAGAATTTGATTTGCATATTATTGATAGAAAGGGAGTTGAGAACCCCGTTGCAGACAACTTGTCTAGGTTAGAAAATGTTCTTGATGACCCACTACCTATTGATGATAGCTTTCGTGATGAACAATTAGCTGTCATAAATGCTTCTCGTACTGCTCCATGGTATCTTGATTATGCTAATTACATTGTTGCTAAATTTATACTGTAGCCCTAGCATTAGCTTTGCTTGTCTTTGCATCATCATCTTGCATCATGTTTAAATTCTATTTAAACTTGAAATGGAGATTGATCAAACCCTAGCATCAAAGCAATTCAACTGAAGTTCAAATAAAAGTCATTTCAATGAACCCAAAATGTCCTTTGAAAATGTTCATGATTTCTGATAAAGGTGAAAACCTCTGCCAACAATGGTGGACATATTTCTAGGTCATCTTTGGATTTTGAATTAACACAAAAGTATTTGAATTGGAGCCGTTTAAATGCTATATATATTTTAAATGGTCCAAATATTACGAAAGTTATTTGTGGACCTGAAATAATTCGATTAACCACCAAAATAATTTCCGAATTATCTAAAATGATTTAGTTCCTAAACTAAATCAGAACAAAGAAAGAACAGAATAGAAAAAGAAAATAGAGAGAGAGAGATAGTACCTGGCCACTTACAGGCGCTAGCAAGCCCACCTCTGTGCAGCTTGGGTGAGCAAGCCAGCCAACCCACCGAGGGCAAGGTTGTCTTCAACCTTCTGCGCCCGATGGGGCCTTGGCGTGTGCTGCGCCCGCCTGCAGCGCCCGCCGAGCGCCTCACGCCTCTCTGCTCGCTTCCACAGAGCCCCCCAGGAGGTGCCACGCACCTCCTGGCGCCCATCCACTTCTCCCTCGTCCCTATCCCCTACGCATCTCTCCCTCCAGAGACCGAGCCAGATCCCGTCGCCGCCCGCTTCGCGCAGGCGCCGTGGCCACCCGACCTCCCAGCGCCCGCTCCGGATATGCCCACGAAGCTCCTTCTGACGTCAGCGTCTCCACGCACCAAGCGAGCGCCGCCGAAACTTCACCTGCAGCGTCCCGGCATCATTTCTTCCTCCTCTGACCACGGGAGATGGCCTCGCGATCGCTCCGGGAACTCCAGCCTTCCCAGAAGCCGCCGGCGCCCGCCGCAACTTCGCTGTGACCTACTGCTCCCCCTCACCCTTCCGTTCACTCTCTGCCACTTTCGCCGTGAAATCGCCGCAAGCAACTTACCGCTCGCGCGCCGCCGCGCAGACTACTTCGCCCGGCAAGCGTGGCTCCGGCCCGCCTCGCGGCCTGCCGTCCGTCCGCTTGAGCTCGCCGCATCTCGTGCAAGGCGGGAGATACCTACGCGCGCTTACCATAAATCTTCCGTAGCCTCGATCCCGAGCTACCGCCGAAACTCCGGCGACCGCCAAAGGTCGTCGCCCGGCAACAACTCGGCCACCCAGCCTCCGCCACCACCACGGTGGGATGTGGACAAGCGTCGCATCCTGTACCCTGGCTTCCGCATCAATCGGCTCACAGTAGGCCAATCCAGAAACACCTCCAAGCGCCCGGCCCAGCCGTGACTAACGCCTGGCGGGTTATTGGTTTGACCGGTGATGATGGATAGGCATTGCCATTGGCGGCTAATCCCCAATTAGCACACTAACGACCAGTGATAAGTGGGCCCCACCACGAGGTCAAACCCCAGTCGGTAGCTAGTTTTGACCCGTGGTTTAGTCCATGTGATCAATGACACTTGAGGTCCCACAGGTCGGAGTTGACCCTGGTCCGCTCGACTGACCCTCTGACCTAGTGATGTGACACAATCTTGATGTCATTAATCATTTTCTCGTTTAAAACTAATCAGGAAATTCAGAAAATGCCTAACACTTCTAAAAATCATGAAATTCAACGTAACTCAAATGAAATAAATTATATATGAAAAATTATCAAAGAAATTCAAGGAATCCATCTGCACCATTTTCATGCATGTTTGGAACAATGTTGTCCTCTCTTTTTGGACAAAACAAATAAAGGCATTTAAATAATCATATATGGAGTTTGAATTTGAATCATGTATTCAAACCAACTTCATTTAAATCATAGCTAGATGCATTAGCTCAAATCACGGCATATTGCCATGTCATGATCATGCATCATATTGTAGCATTGCATTGATTATGTTCTTTCTCAGTTGCCGGTGTTTGTCCCCTCTCGATGAGCGTGGTTCCGGCGATGAGTTCGATGACACCGATGAAGAACTATATTATCTTCGAAGTGCCGAACAAACAAAACCCCTTGTTCATTCGATACAATCCCACTCTCTCGCTCCTGCTCTCTTTTCTTTGCATTAGGACAACAACGATTCATCATTGTTACTTGCTGAGATGGCTGAACCCCTTTATCCTCTGCCATGACTTGTCATTCCACGGTAAATAGATGAAACCCACTAGCATGAGTAGGAGTTGTTTGAGCCCTGTTGCCTACTCATTCATGCTTGTTTGTCATGCACCTTTCTTTGCTTAGAGTTGAGTCAGTTGATTCATCCGGAATGAATCGGAGGTGTGTGAACATGTCCTCTACTGTGTGAGAGCTAAGTGTGTGAACACGATTTGGTAAAAGGTAGCGGTGAGAGGCCATGTAGGAGTACATGGTGGGTTGTCTCATTGAAGGCGTCCTCAGGGAACTGAGTTACGTGTTTGTGATCCATGAAACAGTTACTACCACACATTGGGTTCATAAGTCGACCTCTCGACTTATTAACCACCTTGATCTACATCCGGGAGTTGCAACTAGTTTACGGTGTTTGTAGGATATGTGTTGGGAGGCCGTGCGTGGCGCTGACCCTAGGGTGGGCTATGATTGCAGTAGAGACACGAGCCGCAGTGTGCCGATTCATGGTTTGGTGTCTCGGGAACCCTGCACACATCGTTGAGGGCGTTGGCGACACCTCGGCGGGATCTCCCTGCGGATGGAACCGAATAAGCGATAAACCTGGACTAGAGACTTGTGTGTGTTAGTCAGTTGTGGCGACACCTATGGATTTTCGCTTGAAGGTTGCGAGATACAGAGTGTACATGGCGGTAAGTGGCGAGGCGTGTGTGAAAGTACACCCTGCGGGGTTAATATGATCTATTGAATAGCCGGTGTCATGGAAAAGGACTTACAGGTTGCCTATAAGAGTTCATAGACAAGTGAAAGTGGATACTCTAAAATCGCAAGATAGCGTGAGGTGCTATGGATGGCGTTCTCGTGAGGAAGGCAGGATGCGGATCCATAGTGGTGTATTGATATGGTGAATATGTGGACTGGGTAATGCACCACCTCAAAAGAGTTACTTGCGATCATAGTTCAGGATAGCCACCAAGTCAAAGCTGACTTGCTGCTGATCAAACTCCACCACCCCTTTGTTGATAATGATGCATATGTAGTTGGTTACGATGTAAGTCTTGCTTAGTACATTTGTACTCACGTTTGCTTATTTATGTTTTTGCGAAGAGACGTCAGTCTCGCTAGTAGTTCAGCGTGGACTTGACGTTTAGCTTGTTACCTCAGCTACGATCTTGTGCCTCGGCGAGGATCAGTAGAATGTCAGGCTTCTCAGCCTTTTTCATTTATAGATATCGTACTCGGACATGTTAAGCTTCGCATGTGCTTGTGACTTGTATGCTCGAGTGTTGGGTCATGAGACCCATGTTTGTAATATCTCGCTCCTCGGGCCTAATGAATAAATATTTGAGTCGTAGAGTTATGTTGTGATGCCATGTTGTATTTACACATATTGAGCATGTTGTGTGTATGTTTGAAATGCTTGGTATGTGTGGGATCAGACAATCTAGTTGTTTATCCTTGGCAGCCTCTCATATGGGGAAATGTAGTCTAGTGCTTCTGGCGATAGTAGTCGCTTCTGACCTGTTCACGGGGTCCTGCTAGCCTTTTACTGCTTTGGACACTTGGTGGCGGACATGTGTTTCACTTCGTTCCTATATACATCCCCTAAAATGTCCTTGTGATGACATCGGAGTCTACCTAACACTGCTACAGACCGGGTTCCCGAGTCCTGATAGTGAGTGCTACAGCGAGTTCTGCGTTGATGACCCACATGCTCGATGTGATTCATTGTATACTGTCCCCATGGGTTAGTGCCACTTTGGGTTCCACGACTAGCCATGTCGGCCGGGTTCTCTGTCATATGGATGCTAGCGACACTATCATATCGTGAGCCAAAAGCGCCAAAGCGGTCCGGGCCATGGTAAAGGCACACCGATGGGATCTACCGTGCGTGAGGCCATAAAGTGATATGAGGTGTTACAGCTGAATCAATGTGACTTGGAATCGGGGTCTGACGGTGTTGGTATCGGAGCATGACTGCTGTGGGATTACCAAAGCCAAACTGGTCGAAGTTGTGTCTAGAAATGCTTTAGTTATATAAGGAATTGATTATGGAAGGGAGCGTGAAGGCTCTTTTACTCCTTATACCTCATGGCCTTACGATCAGGTCATCCTCTTCTCTTCTCTGAGGGGATTAAGAACTAGGCTTCTCTTCTCTCTCTCGAGGATCACGTGTTACTAATCCATGGACCGCTAGAATTGTTGGTTTTAAACATTGATTCAGTTCCTACTATTTACGTGTATTGTTTATTTGATCTCTGGAATCTTGTTATGATGTTGTTGAGTGGTTATGCCACCATTTTGCATGATGCCTCAAATCATTTTGAGCATTTACTGCCGATTATCTTTGTCCGAGTCATCAGTTTCTAAATAATCTGATGCATTTGCAAATCCTTTCTTCCGTTCTGATGTCCTTTTAGGTGAATTAAGCACACTAATCGGTGAGTTGAGGTACTTTGTTGCCTCGGCATATATGTTGGAGCTATTATTATGACCCTAGGTGTTAGAGAGTCACCTAGTAATCTAGCCAATGTTTGTGTCCTCGTGTGATGATGATTACGGCTTATTCTTGAAAGCATCCCGTGATGCCATTTAGTAGTAGGTATTCTACTCCTGGGTTCTTGAACCGAGATTCACTCTACCTATACATTGATAGTGTTTGCTAGTTCCTTTGGGATATTAGTAACTTTGCGATAGTCCTCGAGGTCCGTGGTATTTCCTTCTTCCAAATACCATGAACCATCAAAGGCGAGAAGTTCCTCGCTGAACCAAAGATCACAACGAGTACTCTTGAGAGTTCTCCATTCTTAATTGTGATTCTGCCGGTCCTACCTCTCTGCATGGGTTATCCGGAAGAAACATGTTGAACTTGGTTCGACATACTAATCTATGCATCCACAACTCAGAGAAAGTTATATGTTCTTTGAGTTGTCCCTCTTTAGTTAATATTCTGCCCTCGTCTATATCAATTGATAGTCATGAGTATTGTGCTTTCATGTATCAATGCCTATTACTCTTGTGGTCCGTCAAGCCATTCATTCGGGAATGACTAGGAGAAACAAACTCGATTACCTCATCCATATCGAGGATTGGGTCAAAGCGGTTGTATTCCGCAGATCAAAATGCCAATTCAGCTTTTGATTCTATTCTACAACAGTATTACCACTTTATGTCGGGAGCGTCATGAGGAATTGCACCTTATCTTATGAATTCTTGGCGTGGTGATACTTCCGCTATCATTATTCATTCCTCGGTCCCGTGTTATATGTAGCCAGGAATGCCGACAAGTGAATTGTGATGTGTGAATCGATACTCCTAGCAACCTCGTTGCTTGGTAGTTAATGGACAATATTCTCATTCTTAGCGTGTTGGTTATTAAATCATCATCCTAAGATTGATCGTGCTACCTAGTCCTTATTTGGTTGCACTCTTGATCAATGAGTTAGGATTATGTCAATCCCTTGCTCTTTGATCATATGTCGTCTTGCCTCGAAAAGCAAAGATTGTTCTCGAGCTTATTAACATATCGATTGGTTAAGTGACTTTCAAAATATCTTCTCGGAAGTGTTACCGGGTTGTTTCACGACTGTTATGTTGAGCTTCGTGATCAAGTTGGTTTCTTGTAAACCACCCATTCTCCAAGAATCGTGTTGGATACCCACTGAGCTAGTTGGTTAAGCTAGACAACAACTTGGAGAGTTGGAAGATAAAAGCTTGTCCGACTTAGTTCATTTCTAAGGGATATCCTTTTGTGTGTGTGTTGAAGAAAGATGATATCTCCATCGATTGGTCCTGTGATCAGTTCTTGGATCTATTGCCTTTTCAATCCTTTTATTTGAGTATGAGGCTATCGTCAAGTCAAATCAAGAACCAACGATGTTAAATGTGTTGTCTTACTAGTGGTTGATCCCTCGTGCATATACCATTACATCTTTTAGTTGACCAATGCTATCACCGTGTTCACATGATGGTGGAAATCGGTGATATGGAAATTCGCGATGAGTTGTTGTTGAACCCATTAGCGGCATTTTGTCTCCCCGTGATTCATGTTGAACATCAACCTAGTGTTGGAAACTTTGTAAGCAATGCCTTCGTGTTCCACTCATGAAGCTTATGCTTGGATGGAAGAAGTGACTTCCTCTAATTCACGTGCTTTTAAGTGTAAGTTGTTAGCCATGAATTCGAGACAGGTTTGTTTTGCTTCCCTCCGGAACCATCCCAAGTCGAGTCATGCATATGTGCGAAGTATTACGTAGATGCGGAGACTTGCAACCTTCATTCTATATGAATTCCCTAGCACACAAGCCACTAACTGATTTGTTCAAGGAGAAGAGTTTCTTCATAGAGCTAATCATATGACTTATGCAAGGACTTCGTTATCGCGATGATGGTTCCCACAACTTCGTAGTGTTTTATTATAAGACTACTATGTGGTCATGTTTATGCAGGACAGCGTGTTCACACATGTTTAGCAGAACCAGCTCATGTTTTGGAGCTTGCTATCGTAGTTCATCTCCTGAGAGTCTCACAACATTATCTCGTCCATTTGTGTTGCAACTTTTCTTTTCAGACATGTGAGTGCAGTATCATGTTCTAACGGATCTGAATCTCGAGGCAGATATGATGGTTGGAGCATTCCCAACAGTTGCATCTTGTTCCCAGCTTGCACCGCCATTGCGCCAATCCCCATGGGCTGCCTCTCGGTAGTTGCTGTCCAATGTCATCTTCAAAAATGGACTTACCATGGGTCCCCTCCACCTCGATGATAAGCAAATCATCCATTGCGTTGTCTTCAACAAGGTAGTCCACATCATCCATTCTAATCTGGTATGTCATCTTTTGAACCCCTTCAAATGATCGATTGTGATTGCCTTAGGCTGGTATAAAGAGTTTCAATGATCTACGAATCAAAAGTAATTCTTTTTGCCAGTTGAGGGATTAATTCTACGAGTCACCTTCCCTAAGGTGCCCCGTTATGGAATCATGGCACCTCAACTCCTCGCTACGTTGACACCGTTCACCACCCTCCTAAGTGTGGAAATCCCACTATTTAAAACCTTGTCATATGCTCATTTCCATCATTCTTGATGTGTGTATCGTGTCTCAGCTCAAGAGATGTTATGTCTCATCCCATGAGCTGATCGTCAGTTGCTCGATCTTTGAGGAGACCAGTTCCGTAGAATTTCTTTCTGTCATCGTCATGTTGGATGGAGTTAGGGGTGAGTTGTCATAGCCCTAGCATTAGCTTTGCTTGTCTTTGCATCATCATCTTGCATCATGATTAAATTCCTTTTAAACTTGAAATGGGGATTGTTCAAACCCTAGCACCAAATCAGTCCCTCTAGGCTTGATTAAAATCTTTTTCAATAAACCCAAAATGTCCCTAAGAAAAGTTCATGATTTCTGGTTGAGGTGGAAACCTCTCCCAAAAATGATGGATATATTTCTAGGTCATCTTTGGAATTTTGAATTAACACAAAAGTATTTGAATTGGAGCCATTTAAATGCTATATATATTTTAAATGGTCCAAATATTCTGAAGTTATTTGTGGAGCTGAAATAATTCAGTTAACCACAAAATAATTTCCAGAATTATCTAAAATGATTTAGTTCCTAAACTAAATCAGAACAAAGAAAAACAGAATAGAAAAAGAAAAATAGAGAGAGAGAGAGAGAGATAGTACCTGGCCACTTACCTGGCGCCCCAACCGGCCCACCTCTGTAGCAGCCCGGCTGGGCAAAGCCAGCCCAACCCACCAGGGGCAAGGTTGTCTTCAACCTTGCGCCATGATGGGGCGCCGGCGTGTGCTGCGCGCCAGCGCGCCTCCGGCGCCACCTCCTGCCTCTCTGCTCGCTTCCCGACCCCCACAGGAGATGCCACACACCTCCCTGGTGCCACGTCCACTTCTCCCTCTGTCCCTATCCCCCTCTGCTCTCTCTCCCTCCCGCAACCGAACGAAGCCCGTCACCGCCGTTCACCGTAGCCATGGCCATCGACCCTCCCTCTCCCATTCAGTGTATCCAAATGCCCCGCCTCGTCGTCCTCTTCCTCTCCACAAAGCCATGGAACGTCGGATGCACCACAACGTCGCCAGCATCACCGTTTCCCTCGCCGGCCACCGTGGATCCTCGCCGTCAATTCGGGAGCTATCGGGCGTCCCCGACATCGCTCTCGCGCTCATTGGACTTGTTGTGAGCTGCTGCTCCCCCTCCACCTTTCCGTTCTCTCTGCCACTCGCCGTAGTCGCCGCACCAACACACCTTTCGCGCGCCGCTCTGGCTTCGCCGCCGGCGTGGCTCCGGCCCACATAGCAGCCCGCCGTCCTTTCCATTGACCTCGCCGCATCTCGTAGGGCCCGTAGATGCCTCGCACGCGCTGACTCATCCGCCGGAGCCTCGATCCCAAGCTCGCCCGAGCTCCGGCGACCGCCAAGGTCGTCGCCCGGCAACAACTCCGGCCACCCGGCCTCCACCACCACCACGGTTGGATGCGGACGGCGTCCGCATCACAGCAATGACTGCGCATCAATCGGCGCTCTGTGGGCCAATCCGAGCACCTCCACCGTGCTTGACACGCTGGCTTAACGCCCGGCAGGTTGACGGTTTGACGGTGGCGATGACTGGCGTTGCCATTGGCGGCTAATCCCCCAATTAGCACACTAACAGACGGTGGCAGTGGGCCCCCACCAGCGGTCAAACCCGGTCGGCGCTAGTTTTGACCATGGTTTAGTCCACAGGACAATGACCTGTGGGTCCAACCAGTCGGAGTTGACCCTGGTCAACTCGGCTGACCTCTTGACCGCGATGGTGACACAATCTTGATGTCATTAATCATTTCTCGTTTAAAACTAATCAGGAAATTCGGAAAATGCCCAACACTTCTAAAAATCATAGAAATTCAACCGTAACTCCAAATGAAATAAATTATATATGAAAAATTATCAGAAAAATTCAAGGAATCCATCTGCACCGTTTTCATGCATGTTTGAACAATGTTGTCCTCTGTTTTGGACAAAACAAATAAAGGGCATTTAAATGATCATATATGGAGTTGGAATTTGAATCATGTATTCAAACCAACTTCATTTAAATCATAACTAGATGCATTAGCTCAAATCACAGCATATTGCCATGTCATGATCATGCATCATATTGTGGCATTGCATTGATTGTGTTCTTTCTCGATTGCGGTGTTTGTGCCCTCTCGATAGGCGTGGTTCCGACAATGAGTTCGATGACACCGATGAAGAGCTATAATATCTTCAGAGTGCTAGGCAAGCAAAACCCCTTGTTCATTCAATACAATCCCACTCTCTCGCTCCTGCTCTCTTTTACTGCATTAGGACAACAACGATTCATACTGTTACTTGCTGCGGTAGCTAAACCCCTTTATCCTCTGCATGACTGTCATTCCATAGTAAATAGATGAAACCCACTAGCATGAGTAGGAGTTGTTTGAGCCTGTTGTGCCTACTCATTCATGCTTGTTTGTCTTGCCTGCTATTCCTTAGAGTTGAGTCGAGTCGATTCATCGGGGATGAATCGGAGGTGTGTGAACATGTCCTCTTGTGTGTGAGCTAAGTGTGTGAACACGATTTGGTAAAAGGTAGCGGTGAGAGGCCATGTAGGAGTACATGGTGGGTTGTCTCATTGAAGCCGTCCTCGGGAGGCTGAGTTACGTGTTTGTGATCCATGAAGCAGTTACTACCACACATTGGGATCCTTAATTGACTCTCTCGGCTTCTTAACCACCCTTGTCCTCTGTCCGGGAGTTGCAACTAGTTTACGGTGTTTGTAGGATATGTGTTGGAGGCCGTGCGTGGCGCTGACCCTAGGGGTGGGCTATGATGCGGTAGATACACGTGGCCGGTGTACCGATTCGCCCATTTGGTGTCTGGGAACCCTGCACATCGTTCGGGGCCGTTAGTGGAAACCTCGGCGGACTCCTGGATGGAACCGAATAGGCGATAAACCTGGACTAGGGACTTGAGTGTTTAGGTAGGCCGTGGCGGACACCTCGCCGAGCTTCGCTTGAAGGTTGCCGAGATACATGGCGTGTACATGGCGGTAAGTGGCGAGGCGTGTGTGAAGGTACACCCTGCAGGGGTTAATATGATCTATTCGAATAGCCGTGTCATGGAAAGGACTTACAGGATGCCTATAACAGTTCATAGACAAGTGAAAGTGGATACTCTCAAATCGCATAAGATAAGCGTGAGTGCTATGGATGGCGTTCTCGTGGGGAGGCGGGGGCGGGTCCATAGTGGTGTATTGATATGGTGAATATGTGGACTCGTGTGCGCCACCTCAACGAAGAGTTACTTGTAGCATTAGTTCAGGATAGCCATCGAGTCAAGCTGGCTTGCTGCGATCAAACTCCACCACCCCTTTGTTGATAATGATGCATATGTAGTTGGTTCGATGTAAGTCTTCTTAGTACATTTGTACTCACGTTTGCCTATTTCATGTTTTTTGCGGAGAGACTTCCGTCTGCTAGTAGTTCAGCGTGGACTTGACGTTTAGCTTGTTACCTTAGCTACGATCTTGTGCCCTCGGCGAGATCGGTAGATAGCCAGGCTTCTCAGCCTTTTTCATTTGTAGATGTACGTACTCGGACATGTTAAGCTTCGCTTGTGTTTGTTGCTTGTATGCTCTGTATGTTGGGTCATGAGACCCATGTTTTGTAATATCGCTCCTCGGGCCTAATGAATAAATATTTGAGTCGTAGAGTTATGTTGTGATGCCATGTTGTATTTACACATATTGAGCATATTGTGTGTATGTTTGAAATGCTTGGTATGTGTGGGATCCGACAATCTAGTTGTTTATCCTTGGCAGCCTCTCATATGGGGAAATGTAGTCTAGTGGTTCTGGCGATAGTAGTCCGCTACAGGCCGGTTCACGGAGTCCTGCTAGCCAGCACTACTTCTTTGGACACTTGGTGGCGGCATGTGTTTCACTTCGTTCATATATATACATCCCCTAGGGAAATGTCCATGATGACATCCAGAATCTGCCTAGCACTGCTACAGCCGGGTTCCGAGTCCTGTTAGCCCGTGCTACAGCCCGGATTCTACGTTGAAGACCGACATGTTCGATGTGATTCATGTATGCTGTCCCCATGGGTTAAGCGCGCTTTGGGTTCCACGACTAGCCATGTCGGCCGGGTTCTCTGTCATGTGGATGCTAGCGACACTATCATATCGTGATCCAAAAGGCGTAAGCGGTCCCGAGGCCATGGTAAGGCGACACCGTAGAATACCGTGCGTGGTGATATGAGGTGTTACGGCTAGGTCAATGTGACTTGGAATCGGGGTCACGACAATACCACCTAGTTTCACATACCAGCAAAGAAAAAGTTTTTCTATGATTTAAGACATTACTTATGGGATGGCCTTTTACCTTTATAAAGAAGGAGTAGATGGTGTTATTAGGCGTTGTATACCTGAGCATGAACTGGAATAGATCCTACGCAAGTTTCACTCCGAAGCTTATGGAGGACACCACGCTGGAGATAGAACTGCGCATAAGGTATTGCAATCCGGTTTTTGTTGGCCTACTCTCTTCAAGGATGCTCGTAAGTTTGTCTTATCTTGTGATGAATGTCAAAGAATTGGTAATATTAGTAGACGTCAAGAAATGCCTATGAATTATTCACTCGTTATTGAACCATTTGATGTTTGGGGCTTTGATTATATGGGACCGTTTCCTTCCTCTAATGGGTATACACATATTTTAGTTGCTGTTGATTACGTTAGTAAGTGGGTAGAAGCAATTCCAACTAGTAGTGCTGATCATAACACTTCTACTAAGATGCTTAAAGAAGTTATTTTTCCGTGGTTTGGAGTCCCTAGATATTTAATGGTGATGGTGGTTCATATTTTATTCATGGTGCCTTTAAGTAAAATGCTTGCCAAGTATGATGTTAATCATAGAATCGCATCTCCTTATCACCCACAGTCTAGTGGTCAAGTAGAATTGATGTGAGAGAGCTCAAACTAATTTTGCAAAAGACTGTTAATAGATCTAGAAGGAATTGGTCCAAGAAACTTGATGATGCATTATGGGCCTATAAATTGCATATAAAAATCCTATGGGTATGTCTCCGTATAAAATGGTTTATGGAAAAGCATGTCACTTACCTCTCGAACTAGAACATAAGGCATATTGGGCCTTTAAAAGCTCAACTATGATTTCAAACTTGTCGATTGAAAGAGGCTATTTGAAATTAGCTCACTTGATGAGTGGAGAACGAAGCCTATGAGAATGCCAAACTGTTTAAAGAAAAAGTTAAAGATGGCATGACAAAAGGATACAAAAGCGTGAGTTTAATATAGGTGATTATGTGTTGCTATTCAACTCTCGTTTAAGATTTTTTTCAGGAAAAGTTCTCTCTAAATGGGAAGGTCCTTACATTATCGAGGAGGTCTATCGTTCCGGTGCCATAAAAATCAATAACTCCGAAGGCACAAATCCGAAAGTGGTGAACGGTCAAAGAGTCAAACATTATATCTCAGGTAATCCTATAAATGTTGAAACTAATGTAATTGAAGCCGTAACCCCAGAGGAATACATAAGGGACACTTTCCATAACGTTTGAGACTCGAAAAGGAATAGGTATGTGAGTACGATAAGTAAACCGACTTGAACTGTCGAGGAGCAGGGGTCCCAGGACTTGCTGCACTGCGTCCACAGGCGTGGCTAAGCGAGAAAAAGCCGTATGGCCCATCTTCATCGACAAGGCATCCAAGACCCTCGCGAGGTCCAAGACTCAGCAGGGCGATGCAAGACCTCCTGCAGGTGGCCTAGCTAGGCAGGCTCGCGAGGCGGAGATATCAAGGCAGGGCAAACCTCACGAGGCTCTCGTGATGTGAGCCATGAGCGAGCAGTGCTGAGGCGAGGCGCCCGTCGCGCGTGGCGATCCTTATTTCCTCTTTGGTGCTAAGGAGGCAAGCGAACGAAGAGTACCGAGGCACCGGGCAAAGGTTGCCATATTAGTGCAACAAGACCAAGACCAGGAGGGCGGCAAGGCGGAGGTCATCGTGGAGCCCAAGACGGCGTCACCCAAGAGCTTTTCGCAGGCGGAGACCGCTTTTGTCAGGATAGCTTGTACTAGTTGTCCCCCTTCAAATTCGCCCGCCGTTGTTGGCTCCCTTCCCGCTCGATATTTTGGAAGAGGACCAAGGCCTCTATAAATAGGCTTAGCCACCATAGTAAAAAGGAGAACGAGAATAGATTGAGAAGTCAACACTCGCACAAGAACACCTCAACCTCGGTGGGTTGTTCTTCCCTTATCTTGTTCATCATCAGCCCAGAGGCAATCCACCACCACCACCTTTGGAGTAGGGTATTACACCACAATGGTGGCCCAAACCGATATAAACCCGTGTCTCTTTACGTGTTTGTGAGTTAAATCGAGTTAAATCCATGAGATCTTAGTGAGCGGAGCATAGATCGGTAGGAAGGAAAGACTTCACGCGCACCCTAGTGTTCGAACCTTAATGGTTTGCGGAACCCCACATCCGACATTTAGTGCGCCCGGGTAGAGGTGCTTGGGGCTCCTCTCTGCTTAATCTGCGCCCAGCCACCACGCTCGCTCCCATGGCGGTAGCGCCGACATTCGCTCTCTGCGGCCGGCACAGCGGAGAGTGCAGTTACTACTACAAAAAATACACTTCCGTGATGATACGTGTTTGTCACGATAGGTCGCGTTTTTGTCATGCATGTACATCCATGACAAATTTATGTGAGAATCAAGATAGTCATACCTATGTTGTCATAGAAGTGCTCCATTACATTACCAAAATTATCGACGCGGAGTGTCCACTACCATAACGATAAATCACGCGTCACATAAGTGCTTTTGTCAAGGGTGACCGACACATGGCATTCACCATAGACGCTGTTAAGCTATCGGGTCAGGTTTTGGATCCGATAACCCGTTAACGACCCGACAATGGAACTCCCATTTTCCACATGTAAAATCATCATTGGTGGAGGAAACACGTAGCCGGCTCATCGTTGGGACAGATGTCATCCACTCATTGGACCGAAAGGCGCCTATGATCGTCGACATGTGTACGGATTAGCGAGGCCCATCCTGGTGAAAAGGCGGCCCGTTTGACTTAGTCAAAGGTGGCGGGCGGCCATAAACTTGTTAGCGGCTTGTTCACATATAGCCCATTACTGCCCGCTAACCCAAGGCCCATTCGCCCTACCCAATTCGGCCCGATGGCATCATCGGGCCATCCAATATGATTCAGCCGTTTTCACTTACGGCGCATGTATGGTCCATGGCGTCTTCGGCCCATATGAGGCCCTATGTAACTCTTGGACTATTAACGGCCCGTGGTGGCGGCCCGTAACAACGATGTATCACTTTACACCCATTAACGGCCCATGGTGGCGGCCCATAATGAGCAGATGTATCATTTTATACCCATTAACGGCTCGTTATTCCGTTGGGCGTTTCTAGCCCATGTTATCTTCGGCCTTCTCGAGGCCATTTATTCTTGAGCTCATTTCCGGCATTCGTTTACTTACTTGTTCTTGCCATTTTACGCTTGTGGGCCAAATTCAGCCGTGGTTATAGTCGGCCCGTTTGTGGTCGTTAATCGTTGGGCGTTTTCATAGCATCATCAAATATGGCCTATTAATGATGGCCCGTTATGGTGAGCCTATGGCGACGATTCCAACTCTAGCCCGTTCTGACCATAATCTGATCTGTTCGGCCCATGTTTGTCGATCATCATCACGCACGTATAAGGTCCATGAATATCGACCCACAATGGCCCATTGTTTCTGACCCGTGAAGGCCCATTGTTTCTCGGCCCGTATAGGCCCACTGTTTCTGACGATGGGAGGCCCGGTGTCACTACAGTAAATATTAGCCCATGAGTTAGTTGTGGCCTAGTTTTAAAAAATAGATTATTGCAGCCACTAGCTAACATGAAAAAAGCACCCAATGACTACAAGCAAACAAATAAACAACACAACAAGAAAATAATAGAAAGCAAGCAACTAATGCTAGGCTATCTGTAACATCCCAAATTTTCAATTTGGAATGTTATACATTAGAGTCATCATGCATATCATATTTTCGCATTTTCGATCCTAAAATTTCACGCAACTCAAGGACCCTCGGAGAGAAGTTGGAAGTTTCAAAATTTTCATATTTGGGATCTCTCAAATTTTGGAAATAGGATCATTTGGATTTATTTAAATTATCTTCATAAAGTTTTCCTATAAAAATATCTTGAGAGGAATAATATGACTTTCCCAAACAATTAGGAAAAATGAAGATATTATAAATAAACCAAATTTGGTTTTGGAGATTTATTTTGCTTAGGCAAAATGAGCATTTAAAAATTTTATGCATGTATATTGTTTTAAAAGTTCATTTTATTCGACTCATTTTAGGAGTCGGAGAGAATTTGTTTTAATTAATTTGGAGTTCGTTTGATATTTATTTTATTTGTTTTGTTTTAAAGTTTATTCGCCCCCACAGACCGAGGCCCGACCCTTGACCCGGCAGACCCAGACCCAGCCGCCTCAGCCCTCCTCTCTCCCTCCGCTCCCTGTGCCCGAGGTCGCTCGGGGACGGCGCTGCACGCCATGAGTCCGCTTCGCCCGACTCCGCCTTGCCTCCTCCCAAGCCACCCAGCGCCCGCCTCTCCCCCCCCTCGCCACCCCCCGGCCCCTCTCTCCTCACCTCGCCCTTGCCCGCCTCTCTCCCGACGAGCCCATGTAAATGCCTCAAGCGCCGCCCTTGTGCGCTAAATGTAGGAGAGAAACGCCGTCGTCGCCAGGGAACCCTAGCCCGCGCCTCCCGGCCCTTGAGCCCATGGAGACCTCGCGGACCTCGCCCGGCGAAGAGACCCCAGGAGGTAGCCGCCCGCCCAGCCGCGGTCCAGTTTCTCCCGTGAATAGTCTGGTTTTTAAAAAAAAAATAGATGTTGAGGTTTTAAAAAACCTAGATTGGTTTTATTTTGGTTTTCTTATTTAGCAGACGTTCACGAACCGTTCGTTTAAGTGTAACAGCGTTCGTTAGATTAGATTACATTAACGAGCGTTAAAGCTTTTTAACTGCGTTAAATCGTTTTTCTTTTAATCGGAATTAATCCGTTATTTTTCTAATTTGATTTCAGATCTGATTTTTCAAAACTGTTTTATTTCTCGCTCGTTTATCGAATCGGTGATTCAAGCGCCTGGAGTTTAAATAATGAAACCGCCGTTCGAACTACCCTACTTTCACAGAGTTTTGCCACTGTGAAATTTTGACCTAATTTCAGATTGCTAAACAGAGGCGTTCTCTCTCGAGTTTCGACTTTGGGAGTTTATTTTGATTCGATTCTTTTTCAACCAGGGTTCTTAAGTTGAACTCTCTGGTTAGATCTTTTATTCGAGATTTCCCATTGCATTAGATGAATACTTATTGTATGCTTGTTTGTTTGTATGCGTTAGATCACCGTCGATTGCTTGTTACTTGAATCTCTAGGACTCGCGGATCATCATGCAAGGCAAGTAACACTGATGATCCTTCTCTACTACCGGTTTTATGTATGTAGATCTATTCCTCAACACTTGCATGATTAGGATCTAATTAAATTGTGGGTTTAGGAAGTAGATTGAGGTAGTACCTATTACTGTTTTACTTATGAGAGCACAGGAGTTACTTCTACGTTTGCTTGTTCATGCCATGCTATGCTAGTAGAGCGTGGATTGGGTGAGTGAATATCCATGACAGATGTGAGATTGTTAATTAATGGTTTATCTAAGGTGGCAACCTAAACACACATTTGGGTGGATTGAGGCACTGGTTTCTATCGAGGACTTTTTGTGTTTTCTTGGACCGCCACCCGGGCTCTAAGGGATCATAAGATTATTCAAACTGGAAACTTCCGTGTGCAGCCACAAGCCAATTATGGGCTCTGGCGTGATTGACTAAGTCGTCACGAACTCTTACAGGTAGGCTAGCTGATGTAGGGGATGTAGGTTGAGTGCGGTCTACCCACATGTAAGGTGCTAAGCGCATACGAAAGACTATGTCTCGGTCATCCGTTTCTCAAACACCATGTAGTCACGAGAATCAAGCGGAAGCGATCGAGTCTTGTGGG